>JAQZBX010019563.1:22036-33801 GCA_029593785.1 Cabassous unicinctus | reverse complement strand
TTTTTCATATATATTTTAAAAGATGCTTAGATTACATAAATGTTACACAAAAATTACAGGGATTCCCATGATCTCCACCTCCCATACCTCCCATAACATCTCACTTAAACATCTTTCATTAGTGTGGCACATCACCTGCAATGGATATACACATCCTGGGGCTTTGCCACTAAGCATAGACCACAGTTCACATCGTAGACCACACTCTCCCACAGAGTTCTGCATGGTATATGCTGATGTAAAATAGCCTATATCGTCACCACAATGTCACTTAGGACAACCTCCAAGTCCTGAAAAAGCCCCTGTATTAAAACTGCCCTTCCCTCCCCGTCCCAAAAGCATCTAGTGGCCACTGGCTCCACCTCACTGTTATAATTTCTTCCATTGCTTGAATCACAATATGTCTACAACAGAATACCATTAAGTCCACTCTAGTCCATAGCTCTTCCCCCAATCCTGAGGGAACTTTTAATCTGCTATTAGTGACTCCAGTAATCTGGATTAAAATCCTGCCTGATTCACTTGGGTCACAACATAACTGAAATAACTGCAGTAAAAGTCCTATTTATAATGAGCCCATGCCCATAGGGATGGGTTAAGAAACACAAATCATTAGTGTTTCTATACACTAGTAATGAGCAATCTGAGGTGGAAGTTAGGAAAAAAATTCCATTACAATAGTGACTAAAAGAATCAAATATTTTGGAATAGACAACTATGGAGGTAAAGCACTTCTATTCAGAAAACTGCAGTGCATTGGTAAAAGCAATAAAAAAGACCTAAATAAATGGAAGAATGTTCTGTGCTCATGGACTGGAAGACTAAATATCATTAAGATGGCAATTCTACCCAAATTAATATACAGATTCAATGCAATCCCGATAAAAAATTCCACCAGCACTTTTTAAAGAAATGGAAAACACACATTTCAAATTTATTTGGAAGGGTAAGTGGCTGTGAATACCAAAAACATCTTAAAAAGGGAGAGAGAAGTTGGAGGACTCTTACTTCTAGACTTTAAATCATATTACGTAGATACAGTAGAAAAATAGCATGCTACTGGCATAAAGATAGACACATAGACCAATAGAACGAAATTGATGGTTCAAAAACAGACTGTCACATCTATGGTCAAGTGATTTTGACAAGGATGACAAACCCACCCAGCTGGGGAAGAACAGTCTGCTCAATAAATGGTCCTGGGAGACTGTATATCCATAGACAAAAAAGAAAGAGGACTGCTATCTCACACCTTATACAAAAATTAACTCAAAATGGATAAAAAACTTAAATATAAAAGCTAAAACCATAAAGCTCCTAGAAGAAAATTTAGGGAAACATCTTCAAGACCTGGTGGTAGGTGGTGGATTCTTATACTTTACACCAAAAGCAGGAGCAACCAAATAAAACATGGATAAATCAGACCTCCTCAAACTTAGTCTTTTGTGATTCAAATGACTTCATCAGAATGTGGAAAGGCAGCCCATTCAATGGGAGAAAATATTTGGAAACCACATATCTGATAAGAGTTTGATTTCTGTTCTATATAAAAGGATCATAAAACTCAACAATAAAAGAGTAAGCAATCTACCCAGATAGTGGGGTTCCTGAAGGCTCTGGAGACATCCAGACATTATAGTCAGGGCAGATAGCTCAGGAGTTTGGTGCCTTGCCAGTGGACCCTACTTTGGAATGTTTGCTCCCCAGGGTGACAAAGGTGGACTCAGTTGTGGTTTGCCTATACATGGCTCTTCTGTTCTTCTATTTGAACCTATAATTAGTACTAGAATTGGTAGGTGTCCATCCAAGAGACTTAAACCTCTGGGCTGTCCATGAGCCACCTGGGCCCTGGATCTCAACAGAGTTGCAATATCTACTCTCCAGTTCATTGGTCTCACCCAGGACAACTAACAAGGAGGTGATGATAGACAACTACCATATCAAGGAACTGAGAGCATCTGCAACTGCAAGCAAGAGAGTCCCATCCATCAGCACTAATGGGTCACAGCCCCCTCTCAATTAGCAGTAGAGTGGACATCACCATCCCAGAATCCTCAGGATTGCGGAAAGAACAATGGACTAAAGTAGACTTAGTGGTATTCTACTATAGACTTGTGATCTAGCAATGGAAGAAATTATATCACTGATGTGGAGGCAGTGGCCACTGGAGGTTCTGATGGCAGGAAGAGGGAAAAATAGGTGTAATTTTGGGGCTTGGGAATTGTCCTGAATGATATTGTAATGACAGATACAGGTGATTGCATATCTGGCCATAACCTACAGAATTGGGAGACAGTGTAGACTGCAATGTGAACTTTAATCCATGCTTAGTGGCATTGCTCCAAAATGTGCTCATCACTTGCAATGAATGTACCACACTGAAGAATGTTGTTAATGTGGGAAAATGTGGGAAGTGTGGGGAGCAGGGCATATGAGAATCCCCTATATTTTTTATGTAACATTTAAGTAGCTTAAGTATCTTTAAAGAAATAGTTGTAATATGTTGGCATTTTTGGGACATTGGTGATGAAAAAAATTGATAATGGGAGGTGGTGATGTTAGCAAGACATAGTAAAAGCAATAAATAGCACTAAATTATAAATTTATAGTTAAAATGGCAAACTGTGTGGTACATATATGTTACCACAAGGAAAAAAAGGAAGAGACTAACATGATTAAATACAAAATAAGTGACCTGGAATATAAATAGTGCATAAATTAGAGGAGGTGAATGCTGGGCCTCATTAGTGATTTAATTTATGTAACAAATGGGACAGCATAAGAACTTTTGCATATAATACTATTACAATTCATTATGGAGTTGTGATTTAAGCTGACTCATGAAGCAATGGAGAGTCTGTTCATTCATTCATCCACTCATTATTCCAAAAGAATTTGGAGTGTATTTGCAAAGTACTTTTCAAGCACTGTATTAGAGTCTGGAGGTCAACTAGAGTAAAGACAGATCAGGTGCCAGCCCTCAGGAAATTTAGGGTAAAGGGAGGACAATAAACAAATAACTGGATAAAATAAATATACATTATTATAAATCCTGGGTAGGAATTAAAAAAGCTTTTATAATCACTAATAAGAGGGTGAGTATCTACTTTACATAGACCTACTTTTATTTGAGCGATCACGTGACCTTCAGACTGAGACCTGAAGGATGAAAAGGATCCAGCCATGCAAAGTATTAAGGAGAAGGCACTCCAGGCAAAAGTTGCAGCAAGGGCAATGCCATGAGGTGGAAAAAGAACTTTGAAGAAACAAAACTGTGTATGAGGAAGTGTGCAAAAGGAAGTTCTCATGGAACCTTGTAGGCTAGACAGGTTTTGGATTTCATTCACAGCCTCCCTATATGTAAAGAGGGGGCAATAGTGTAATGGGGTGGGAGAAGGGAAGAAGCATCAGGATGAGAAAGGCAAAGACAATAAACCCTGAACAGAATAAATCTGAATAGACCTACTGAAAGACACCTACCATTCAAAATGTCAAATGCCAAGTATAAAAAGAAGATTCTGAAAGCAGCAAGAGAAATGCAATGATCACACACAAGCAAAGCTCAATAAGAGTAAGTGCTGATCTCTCATCAGAAACCATGAAGGTGAAAAGGCAGGGCTATGATATATTTAAGATACTGAAAGAGAAAAACGGCCAGCCAAATTTCTTTGTCCAGAAAAACTGTCCTTCAAAAATCAGAATGAGTTTCAAGTCTTCAAAGACAAACAAACATCGAGACAGTATGTTACCAAAAGACTAGATTTACAAGAGATACTAAAGGGATTGTTGCAGCCTGAAAGGAAAAAATGGGGGCAAGAGACTTGGAGAAGAACATAGAAATAAAGACTATTAGCAAAGGTAACTTAAAGGGTAAAAAGACAGAAAATAGTAAGATATGACAGTGGAAAGCCAAAGGCTAAAATGGATGAAGTAAATAATGTTGACACAGTAATAACATTGAATGTTAATGGATTGAATTGCCCAGTCAAAAAACATAAGACTGACAGAATGGATAAAAATATGAGCCATCTATATGCTGTCTTCAAGAGACCCAACTTAGATGCAAGAACACACTCTGGCTGAAAGAGAACATTTGGAAGATATTTCATGAAAATAGTAACCAAAAGATCTGGAGCGGCAATACTAATATCAGACAAAATAGATTTTAAATGCAAAACTGTTATAAGAGATGAAGAAGGTCATTATGTATTAATTAAAGGGACAATTCACCAGGAAGAAATAACAATCATATATGTATATGCACCTAAACAGGGTGTCCCAAAATACATGAGGCCCACACTGGTAAAACTGAAGGCAGAAATGGATGTCTCTACAATAATAGTTGGAAACCTCAATACACATCTCTCAGTATTGGACAGAACATCTGGACAGAGGATAAATAAGGAAACAAAAAGAATGAATAAAATGATAAATAAATTAGACCTAATGACATTTATAGAACCTTACACCCTAAAACAGCAGGATATACATTCTTCTCAAGTGCTCATGGATCTTTCTCCAGGATAGAGAAGGATCCTGGATATTGGGTCACAAGACAGGTCTCAAAAAATTTTAAAAGATGGAAATTATACAAAGCACCTTTTATGCTCATAATGAAATGAAGCTGGAAATCAATAAAGGGTGGAAAAGAGAAAATTCACAAATATATGGAAATTAAACTACTCACTGTTAAATAACCAGTGGGTCAAAGAAGAAATTGCCAGAGATATTAGTAAATATCTCAAAATGTATGAAAATAAGAACACAACATATCAAAATCTTCCTGTTTCCTAGTATGGCTTGTAATTTTTTGCTGATATCCAGGCATCTGAATATGTTGGTGAATTTACTCTGGTGGCTAATTTCTCTCTTGCCTGTTTATTTCTTCACAGCTTTTCCTTGATATTTGGTTCAACTTATTCTAAGCCTTTAAAATTGCCAAGTTTAAGTTATCAAAATTGGGCCAGGGACTCAGTAATGGGGCACAGATTTTCTCCCAGGGGTTAGGATACAGAGAGTACCATAAAACAGTTTTTGTCCATGCAATTTCCAGACCAACCAGCAGATGGTGCTTTTCCAAACACATTTCCGTGGAGGTGTGTTGGTCTCCACTTTCCTGTGTTCCTGTGCTGAATCTCCAGAGCAGAGATTCAAAGTGGACTCTACTGGCTGAATTCACTGAAGTAAATCCCCCTGACTCCCTCTCCCTTTTCCATTGAAACAGCTGACAGGGAGGAAGATGTGGTTTCCCCTCTGTCAGCTGCAGTGAGCCAAGGGTGTTACCTCAGCTTAATATCTTGGGGGTGGGGGAGGGAAGTCCTTCTCAGCAACTGAGGGGCCTTGATAACTCATGTTGTTTCATCTTCTTCATCTCTCTGTCCACCCTCCTGGGTGTTGTGTAAGACTGTCCTCATCTGCTGATCCCCAAAGCAGGTCTCTGGGACACCTTTTGGTTCTTTCTTCATTGTTTTTGTGAGACAATTGTGCTCTGCCTGTTAGTCAAATGCAATCTTCCCCAAATCCCCTATATTGATGTATTTTCCCCACAAACCATACTATTATTAACTTGATCTGTTTTGAGTTAATTTTTGTATAAGGTGCAAGATAAAGGTCCTCTTTCTTTCTTTTAGCTATGGATATCCAGTTCTCCAAGCACCATTGGTAAAATACACTGCTTTAACCTAGCTAGGTGGGTCTGACACACTTGTCAAAAACCACTTGGCTAGATGTTAGGCTCTATTTCCGAATTCTCAATTTGATTCCATTGGTCAATATGTCTATCTTTGTGGCAGTGCCATGCTGTTTTTAATACCGTTGCCAAGTAATGCACTTTACAGTTAAGAAATGAGAGTCCTTCAACTCTGTTCTTCATTTTAAAAACATTTTTGGCTATTCAGGGTCCATTAACCTTACAAATAAATTTGGTAATTGGTTTTTCCATTTTGCAAAACAGCTGTTGTAATTTTTATTGGGATTGTGTTGAATCTGTAAATAAGACTGGATATAATTGACATCTTGATGATAGTCTTCCAATATATGAACACAGAATGTCCTTCCATTTATTTAGGGTCTTTTGGTTTCTTTTAGCCATGTTTTGTAGTTGTCTGAATAGAAGTCTTTTATGTCCTCAGTTAATTTTTTCCTAAATATTTTATTCTTTTAGTCGCTATTGTAAATGCAATTTTATCTGACTTCCTCTTCAGATTGCTCAGTAATATATAGAAATGCTACTGAATTTTTCATATCCTGCCACTTTGCTGAAGTTGTCTATTAGGTCTAGTAGCTATGGAGTGGAGTTTTTGGGGGATTTTCTAGGTATGGGATCATATCATCAGCGAATAGTGAAAGTTTTACTTCTTCCTTTCCTATTTGAGTGATGTTTATTTCTTTTTCTTGCCTAATTGCTCTGGCTAGAACATCTAGCACATATTGAATAACAGTTGTGACAGTGGGCATCACTGTCTTGCTCCTGATCTCAACAGGAAAGCTTTCAGTCTTTCACCTACCATTGAGTACAATGTTGTGGGTTTTCATATATGCACTTTACCATGTTCAGAAAGTTTCCTTGTATTCCTATTTTTCAGATGTTTTTTACCAAGAAATGATACTGTATTTTGTAAAATGCCTTTTCTACAGCAATTGAGATGATCATGTGATTTTTTTTCTTCTACAATTTATTAATGTGGTTTACCACAGTAATTGATTTTCTTATGCTGAACCATCCTTAGATACCAGGCATAAAACTCACTTGATTGTGGTGTATTGTTCTCTTAATATGCTTTTGGATTTGGTTAGCAAGTATTTTGTTGAGGATTTTTGCAACTACATTCATTAGAAAGTTGGTCTTTAATTTTCTCTTTTCATGGTATCTTTATCTGGCTCTGATATAGGAGTGATGTTGGCCTCATAGAATGAGTTTGGCTGCATTCCCTCCTGTTCAATTTTTTGGAAGCGTTTGAGAAAGATGGTACTATATCTTCTTTGATGTGAAACCATTTGTTCCAGGCATGGATTGGAAGATTGAATATCATTAAGATGTCAATTCTGCCCAATCTGATTTACAAATTCAACATAATCCCAATAAAAATCCCACAGCCTTTTTTTTTCAGAAATGGAAAAACCAATTGTCAAATTTATTTGGAAGGGTAAGTGGCCCCTAGTAGCCAAAAAGTTCTTAAAAAGGAAGAACAAAGTTGGAGGACTCTCACTTCTGGACTAACATTTATGTAATCAAAGTTTCTTTGAAAATATAAAAAATAAAGCATATTCCTTAGCTATAGTGCTAAAAATAGCATGGCACTGACATAAGGACAGAAACATTGACCAATGGAACTGAATTGAGAGCTCAGAAATATACCCTCACATCTATGGTCAAGTGATATTTGACAAGGTAATGAAGCCCACCCAGCTGGGCCAGAGCAGTTTATTCAACAAATAGTGCTGAAAGAACTGGATATCCATATCCAAAAGAAAGAAAGAAGACCCCTATCTCACACCTTACACAAAAATTAACTCAGAATGGATCAAGGACCTAAATATAAAAGTGACAACAATAAAACTCCTAGAAGAAACTGTAGGAAAATCTCTTAAAGATTTAGTGGTAGGTGGTAGTTTCTTAAACCTTACACCAAAAGCACGAAGAAGAAATAAAAATTAGACAAATGGGACCTCCTTAAAATTAAACACTTTTGCACCTCAAAGGACTTTGTCAAAAGGGTGAAAAGGCAGCCAACTCAATGGGAGAAAATATTTGGAAATCACATATCTGATAAGGATTTAATATCCATGATATACAAAGAGATCATACAACTTGTCAATAAAAAGACAAACTACCTGATTAAAAAATGGGCAAAAGACTTGAAAAGACAATTGTCCAAAGAATAAAAATGGCAAAAAGTACATGAAAAAATGTTCAACATCACTAGCAATTAAGGAAATGCAAATCAAAACTACAATGAGATGTCAGTTCACACCCGTTAGACTGGCCACTATTAAAAAGTTGAAAAACTGTAAATGTTGGAGAAGATGTAGAGAGATAGAAACACTTACTCATTGTTGGTGGGAATGTGGAATAGAACAACCACTGTGGAGGACTGTTTGGCAGTTCCAAATGAGGTTGAACATAGGCTTGCCACGGAACCCAGCAATACCATTGCTAGGTATATACCCGAAAGAACTGAGAGCAGGGGCATGAATAGTTATCTGCACACTGATATTCATAGCAACATTATTCATGATAGCCAAAAGTTGGAAACAACCCAAGTGTCCTTCAACTGATGAATGGATAAACAAATTGTGGAGTATACATACAATGGAATATTATGCAGTGGTAAGAAGAAATGAAGTTGTGAAACATGACAACATGGATGAACCTGGAGGACATTATGTTGAGTGAAGCAAGCCAGACACAAAAGGAAAAATATTGTATGATTGCCTTATTATGTACTAATTATATTATGTGAAATATAAATATATTATGTGAAATATGAATATGGGTAGAATTGCAATATAAGACCATTTTTCCTTGAAGCTGAATAAATATAAATTAATACTACACAATGTTAATATCAGACAAAAAAATATTAAGTGGAGGAGATCAGATACAGAGTACTACACATTGTATGATTCTATTTATATAAAATGTAAATATAAATTAATTCATTAAGATGAAAGATTAGTTATGTAGGTCTGAGGAAGGAATGCTAAGGAGTTTGAAGTCTTTCTTTTTGGAGTAATGAGATTGTTCTAGAATTTTTAAGATGATGAATGTACAACATTGTGATTATATTAAAGCCATTGATCATACATTTTGGATAGAATAGCTGGAAAGAACAGCTATGTACAGTGGGGGAAGCATAGAGAGATTGATAGGTGAGGAATTTTCTTGTTTGCTTCTTTGTCTTTTTGCAAATTATTATTTTTATTGAAATAATGAAAATGCTCTAATAATGATTGAAGTGATGAATGCACAGCTATGTGATTATAGCAAATACTACTGATTGTACACCTCAGAGGAATTGTATGCTTTAATAATATGTATCAATAAAACTTATTTTTAAAAACCTACAATGAGATATCCATTTCACACCTATTAGACTGGCTGCTACTAAAAAGATGGAAAACTGTAAATGTTGGAGAGGATTTGGAGAGATAGAAATGCTTATACACTGTTGCTGGGAATGAAGAATGGTACAGCCACTGTGGGGGACTGTTTGGCAGTTCCTAAGGAAGTTGGATATATACTTGCCATGGGAGCTGGCAATATGATTACTAGGTATACACCCAGAAGAACTGAGAGCAGAGACACAAACAGACATCTGCACACCAATGTTCTTAGCAGCATTATTCATTATTGTCAAACATTGGATACAACCCAGGTGTCCATCAATTGATGAACGGATAAAGAAATTGCAGTGTATACACATGATGGAATATTAGGCAGTGGTAAGAAGAAATGAAGTAGTGAAACATATGACAACACAGATGAAACTGGAGGACATTATGTTGAGTGAAGCAAGCCAGACACAAAAGGACAGATACTGTATCATTGCTCTGTTAGGAACTAAAAATATTGGGTAAACTCATGAAGTTAATCATTAGAATATAGGTCACCAGAAAATAGAAGGAGGGTAGAGAATGGAAAGTTGAGGGTTAACCTGTGCAGAATTGGTAAAAAGGTTGTTTGTAAACCTTTGGAAATGAATAGAAATAGTGAAAGCATATAATGGTGTTTGTAACTATCAGAGTTAGTATATGGGTATGAGAGTGGTTGAAAGGGAAAGTCATGTTTATTACTATAAGGAAAGCTAAAAACTGTAACATGGGACTGTAGAAGATAGTAAAACTTCATGTAAAACATGAATATGAGTGATATTGCTTATATGATTGTTTTTACAAAATATAAATACAATTATACTAGAGAGAGGGAAAAAAGAATAGCATCTATATATGGCAGGGGAAGCATAGAGAGATTGAGAGGTGATGAGTTTTTTTTCTTTTTTTATTGTTGTTGTTATTATTATGGGAATAATGAAAGTGCTCTAAGAATGATTGAAGTGATGAATGCACAAATATGTGATTACACCAAACACCATTCATTTGACACTTTGGATGAATTTATGCTTTATTAATATGCTTCAATAAAATTGATGTTTTAAAAAATACACCAAATATAAGCTATGGACTATAGAAAGCAGTAATATTATGATGATGTTCTTTCATCATTTGTAGCAAATGTGTCATAATAATGTAGGTGTTGATGGTGTGGCAATGTACAGAAGTCCTGTATGGTATGCATGATTGTTTTGTTAACTCACAATTTCTCAAATTTAAGAACCCAAAATTAGTGCTAGAGTTGGTAGGTGTACATCTAAGAGACTTAAATCTTTGGGCTATCCATGTGCACAGCTATGTGATCATAGCAAATACTATAATCACATAGCTGATTAATGAAGTTGAACATAGACTTGCCACAGGACCCAGCAATACCACTGCTAGGTATATACCCAAAAGAACTGAAAGCAGGGGCTCAGATCAGTGGATCTGGATCTCAACAGAGTTGCAACACCTACTCTCCAGTTCAATGAACTCACCCAGGACAAATAATGGGGAGGAGATGATGGACAAACAACCTAATTATAAGTTCAAATAGAAGGACAGAAGAGTCATGCATAGGGAAATCACTGCTGAATCTAACTCAGTCACACTGGGGAGCATAAATACCAGATTAGGGCCCACTGGGAAGGGGCTAAATCACTGAGCTATCCGGATATGTCTCCATATTCCTGAGGAGCTTCGCTATTTGGGGTTGTATCTACTTTGGCTGTCAATGAGATCCTGTTGAGATGTGCATAAGCACTACCTCTGGGATGGCCTCCCAACTCACTTTGAAGTCTCTTAGCCAACAAACTCATTTGTCTTTAGCTTTTCCCCCATTTGGTCAAGGTGGTTTTTTTTTTCCACATGCATTGCTTGTTGGTACTTGGTAGCAATCCCTCAGAGCCAGGGAGGCTCATCCCCAGGAGTCATGTCCCACATTGGGGGGAAGTTATTGCTTTTATATGCTGTTTGGCTTAGAGAGAGGCCACATTTGAGCAACAAGGAGACTCCCCATAGGTAAATCTTAGGCACCCTACATCACTAGGCTAAGTTTCAATTTCAAGAGCAAAGGCTCATAAGCATAGTGATCAATATCAGGGGCCTTCAATGGACCATCCTCCTTCACAAGTCATTGTCCATATACTTGGGGCATTCTTGTTGTTCCATTAGAGAATGTGGCAGAACACCCCTAGATGGGAATTTGATATTCTTTTGGTTATTGTGTGAATCTCCACTCACCATGACAATGCCCCATGAACATTTGAACACATTTATATGCCTTATATGTATACCCAGGTGAACTTCCTCCCATGCATCCCCCCTCACTGACACCCCACACCAATGATCCTCCCCTGCCAGAGTTGTAACACTTCTGTGATCTAAAACTTCTTCAAAAATGAAGCCAATAAAATAGCCACATACAATTAATAAGAAAATGAAATAGTAATGATAATTTTATACATAAGAACTAAAATATAGGACAAATTAATAAAAAGTAAAAACAATATTTTTTTTAAGTTGGGATATTAAAAAATAATGAAAAAATATTTGAAGAAAAATTTTTTTTACATTTTGCCTTTCATCACTGTAAGACTGCTTGCTGTTCCTGTATATACAGTGATATTTTCTTCCATTTTTTCCCCTAGTGTCCTTTTTTTTTTTTTTTC
>JAQZBX010019563.1:0-21936 GCA_029593785.1 Cabassous unicinctus | reverse complement strand
TTGGACCGTATAATTTTATAAGATCTGATAAAATTTAATGTGGCCTGTATCCATCTTTGCAAGATCATGCAGAACACTTCCATCATCCCCAAAATGTCCCCCGTTCCATCTATTTTATTCCTCCCTCCCCCTCCCCTTCAGGCCCATGGTGACCACCAGGCTTCACTCCTTGAAGGACAAGATTCATAGTTACATGTGTCTTCACTGAGGCTTGACACACTGGTCTGTCTTCTCCTAATAGGCACACCGATGCTCTCAAGTGACTCCCATCCATCTGTTTGAGAACATAGCAGGCCTCCCTAGAATGGGAGTCCAAAACCTTCCCACTCATTATGTGGGTCTCTACCCATTGATGCAACACACTATGCCAAAATGATCACTCACACACTCCCTAGAAGCCTGCCCCAGGTGCAACCTGGCCCAAATGTCCCCCATCTAACACCCTAAACCAGTAACTCTTCCTCATCATATTGTCATATGTCATATTGTCAAATGAGCATTCCCAACACTGTAATTTCAACCACATACCCGCCAATCCCCAGTGTTCACCCGTTCCCTCCCCCAACCCTCCCCCCAGTTCCATGGGTCATCCAACCCACCCTCCCCACACTGCCCCCTCTCAAACCTGCATCACCCAATGCAATATTATCACTGTACTCCTGTCATGTCCCTTCACTGCACAATGACACGCTTCCAACTTGTCATAGATTTCACCCATATGGGTGTTGGGTCACAACCTTCTCCCTATTTCCTGTAAACCTACCTTCCAGACTCTATTTCTGTAAGTCTGCTCAGTTTGCTTAATTTATATCAGTGAGGTCATGTAATATTTGTCCTTTAATGCCTGGGTTGCCTCACTCAACATAAAGTCCTCAAGGTTCATCCATGTTGTCCTGTGTGTTAATACCATATTCCTTCTTACTGCTGAGTTATATTCCATTGTGTGTATATGCCACATTTTGTTTATGCATTCATCTGCTGATGGGCATTTGGGTTGATTCCAACTTTTGGCAATAGTGAATAATGCCACTATGAACATTAGTGTGCATATACCTGTTCATGTCCTTGCTTTCAATTCTTCTGGGAATATACCCAGCAGTGGAATTGCTGGATCATATGGCAGATCTATAGTTAGTTTTTTTGAGGAAACACCAAGCTGTCCTCCACAATGGCTGCACCATTCTACATTCCTATCAGCAGTGGATGAGGGTTCTGGTTTTTCCACATCCTCTCCAACATTTGTAGTCCTCTGATTTTTTAATAGCCATCAGTCTAATGGGTGTAAGATGGTATCTCATTGTAGTTTTGATTTTTTTTTTTATTTGATTTTACAGCATATATCTGACAGGAGTCTATTATCCATCATATATAAAGAAATCCTACACCTCAAAAATAAAGACAAATAACCCATTTAAAACATGGATAAGTGATTTGGATTTGCATTTCCCTAATAGCTAGTGATGTTGAACATCTTTTCATGTGCTTTTTAGCCATTTGTATTTCACCTTTGGAGAAGTGTCTATTCAAACCACATATCCATGTTTTAAATGGGTTATTTGTCTTTATTTTTGAGGTGTAGGATTTCTTTATATATGATAGATAATAGACTCCTGTCAGATATATGGTTACCAAATATTTTCTCCCATTGGGCAGGCTGCCTTTTCATTTTCTTGACAAACTCTTTTGAGGTGCAAAAGTTTTTTTTTAATTTTGAGGAGGTCTCATTGTCTATTTTTTCTTTCACTGCTCATGCTTTGGGTGTGAATTTCATGAAATCACTTCCTATTACAGGGTCCTGTAGATGTTTCCCTACATTATCTTCCAAGGTCTTTATGTTCATACCTCTTATATTTAGATATTTCATCCATCTTGAGTTTTTGTATAAGGTGTGAGATAGTTTTCCTCTCATTCTTTTGGATATGGATATCCAGTTTTCCAAGCACCATTTGTTGAAGAGACCATTTTCTCCCAGTTGAGTGGGTTTGATGGCCTGGTTGAATATCAGATGACTGTATATGCAAGGATCTATATCAGAACTCTTGATTCAGTTCCATTGGTCAGTATGTCAGTCCTTGTGCCAATACCATGCATTTTTGACCACTGTAGCTTTGTAGTATGTTTTAGAGTCAGGTAGTGTGATTCCTCTGATTTCATCTTTCTTTTTCAATAAGTCTTTGGCTATTTGCCCTTCCAAATAAAGTTCATAGTTGGTTTTTCCAGTTCAGTAGAAAATGCTGTGTTGATATTTATTGGGATTGGGTTAAATTTGTATATCAGTTTGGATAGGATAGACATCTTAATGATGTTTAGCCTTCCTATCCATGAACAGGGAATATTCTATTTATTTAAGTCTTCTTTGATTTCCTTTTACAATGTTGTATAATTTTCTGCATACAAGTCATTTACATCTTTACTTAAATTTATTCCTAGGTATTTGATTCTTTTAGTTGCTAATGTAAATGTTATTTTTTCCTCATTTCCTCCTCAGATTGCTCATTACCAGGGCAGTGAGGGGCACAGCTGCAGTGGTGTCCAGATGGAGCATAATGAAGTCCATCTCCTTGCCCTGAACCAGCTGCCCACTCTGGAAATAAACTTCCATGGATGATTCCAGTGTGAGGAACATCAGCCACGATTCTGAGGTGGCCTGTGTGGGGTCTGCCTGGTTGCTGCTGGCAGTCAGAGGGCAGAGGCCAGGCCCAGGGCAGATGGGGGGTCAGGAGGCAGTGCAGAGGCCCAAACCCTCCACCAACATCTCAGTGCCCTGCAGAGACCTGAGGGACAAACAAACACCACCTCTAAGTGGGCAGAGGTCCCTTGCAGGCTAGTACCTGGGAAGACACTCCAGCCACATTTGGGAATCTGGGTTCCCATCTGGGCTCAGCCCTGACTGGCTGTGGGTCCCACACATCAAGAGTCACACTGTGCTCCCCAGTCCTCCTGCAGCATGTGAGATGAGAGGACTAGAGCCTGGGCCTGAGGGGCTGGCCCCAGGGACACTTAATTACTATGGTTGCTGGAAACCTGAAACTCATTAGCAGTTGTGTTTACAATGGCTGCAAATGGAGCACTGATAAAAGACTGAAAACTGAAAAGGATTAGCAACAGCCTAAAAGTAAAGAAAGAATGATGCATTAAAGGAAGATAAGGCAGCTATTAAGTAGTAATTTATGAATTAATAGTCATCATACATTCCCTGTCTCTCAGACTGAGCTCCAAGCCTTTGCTTTACCCCAGATAATCTCTGCAGCCACTCAGTGTGGCAGGTCCCATCATTAAACCCATTCAACAGGTGGGAAAACAGAATCACAGTGAGGTCAGGTAAACCTGCCCAAAATCACACAGTGTGGTGGGCTTGGGCCTGGAAGTGAACCAGCTGGGAAGCCATGAGAGATCCTGATGTCAGAACATTTAAAGGAAAAGGATGAACAGATGCACAACAGATCACAGGCAGGCCAGGATGGGCCTTGACCCTGTCTTGGTTTCCAGCCCTGCCCCAGCCCACCACATGGACCACCAGCATACTTGTTCTATTCCAGCAGCTTTAAATTCTTCAAAGGAGGAGAAGAGATGGCAGGGGCAGTGCTTGGAAACAGCACCTGGGGCAGAGGAGGAACTTAGAAAAGGTTGGTTTAACCCAAAGACATTTGAAAACAAAAAATACTAGAAATATATGATAATGACAGCTATACCTTATAATTCTAAGTCTGTCCGCCAGTTTTCAGAAGGAAGCTGCCCCCACCTGTGGCCATGGGGCTCCTTCCATCCCAGGGTACAGCTGTCTCTGTTCTCATCCTCCAAGGACCACCCTCTCCCAGCCCTGCTCACCTGCCCTCAGAGCAGATCAGAGGCTCAACAGGTGAGGGTCCCACTGGCCATGGAGACAACAGTACCTGGGAGCCAGTGGCTTTGAAAGGGTCTGATCTCCAGCAAATTTTGAGTCCAGGGACAGCAGTTCCCACAGTCCTTGGGTAGCCCCTGAGGACCATGGAGGGTCATTTTCCTGACTTCCTGCTGAAAGCATGGCAGAGTCCAAGGGAGGGGAGGCTAGGAGCTCTAATGCCCTGACTCCTTCCCTCAGCATAGTTAGGTCTTCTGAGCAGGTAAGAGCATTCACTGGCAGGAAGAGAGCATCACCACTGCTTTAATCCACTGTCCTTTATTGCTCAGTCTGTCTTCAGTACTAACCAACAAACCAGAATTTTGAATCCTGGACACCCCCAAACCATGACACTGGATTCAGTAGCTCCCTCCCTCTGGCCATACCATAGCCCTGTGTCCCACCCAAGTCTTGGCCCTGGCTGTATATTAACCTCTAAACACAGACTGGCTGCCACAACCCCACTTGGCCAATACTTGGCCACACAGGAGTCTCAAAGCCCAATCTGTCACCAGCCTCAGCTGTATCATGTTAACTCCCTGATGACAAGCTGACCCAAGAACACCTGATGGTGAACTCTAGCCAACAGGGAAAACCCTGAACCTACAAATGGTGCACTGTCCCTGCCTAACCAGAAGGACATAGGGTGAATGTGAAGCTTGCTAGACACCAGCAGCCTACTCCCAAATCATTAGGAGCCTGGGCCGTCACACCACTCACTCACCTGACAGCACAGGGCTGTCCCCAAACTGGGCATGAGCCTGGGGGATACCTCACAGCACTGGCAGGCCTTGTCCTGACCTCAAGAGGATGGATCTTCAGTGCTGCCAGTAGTTGGCAAACCAGATACAGACCTGCTCAACTGTCAAGCTTGTCTCCGATGCCAGGTGTTCCTGCCCAGAACAAGATGACCAGGACAAGGGTCTGAGTCTACCCTTATCTCTCCAAAGGCAGCTGTGGCAGCATGTGGGGGAGCTGGAGGGCCACCCACCTGCACATTCATAAGTTTGCTATAAAGCATCCATCTGGATAAGGTGAGAGACACAGCCCCTGCCATGTAGAGCTGACACCCATGGGGAGTCCATAGGAACGGCCTCTGCTGCTGAGGTGCCACCCCCCAGATGTTGCCCAGAGGCCATTTGAAAAGCCCCAGTGTCACGGGTTCGGCATAATGACTTCTCTGTGGACAGCACAAACCAGGCATCCCTGCATCCATGGGTCTCTCCAAGTGTGGCCAAGCCCCCAAGGCCTCTGCGCCTGACCTAGTGACTTTTTTCTCTATGATGGAAGGACCAGAGCTCAGAGAATAACCAGCATGGTGTGAGGCCTCCTCCTTCAGTGAGGGCTGCCTGCCCCTCCAGCTCTCTCCTGCTCTCTGCATGGTGTCCCTGATGGGTGGGCCGTACCTGCTGGGCTCATATCTCCCCACAGGCTTCTCCTCCTGGTGATACCTTGCTTTGTCTCCTTCCCCCCACGTGGTAAGTGTTCAGGGCCTGCACACAGCAGATACTTATGGTCCATGTGTTGAAGCCAGCTGACTGGTAATGTTTTGGCTCCATGAGGCAAAACAAAGCCTCTGTGTGTGCAATCTCTTCATTTGGGGCAGGGATGCCCATCAGTGAGCCCCTGTTCTGGGACCATCAGCTCACAGTAGGTGGGGAACTCCCAGGGGACCTAGGGCAGCTGCTGGAGGGAGACCCCTGGAGGGAGACCCAGGGAAGAACAGCCTGTGGGGATATGCTAAGGGGAACATCTTGGAGGAGACACAGTTTGGTGGGAAATTCCTGGGGTTCAGACTGCCCATAAGGAGCTCCCCAGGGAAGAGCTTCCTAATGGAGAAGCACTTTAAGGGAGGAGTGTCCTGGGGGAGCATCCTGTGAGGGAGTAGTTTGGGAGGGAGCACCCTGGGGAACAGTCTGGGTGGGGAGCTTTCTAGGGAGTAGCAGCCTGTAGGGGGCACCCTGGGGAGGAGCAGCCCAAGGGCACAGCCTGGGGGAAGCAGCCCCCACTCTGCTTTCATCCTTTGGGCCTTGTTGGGGCTGGTGCCCACACTCAAGGTGAAATCCTGCAGCTTCTGGTGAACCTCTCTGGGGAAGTTCTGGCTCTTTAGACCCTCTGGGCAGAGGGAGGAGGGCAGTAGGTGCCTGGACAAGGACAGTGAGGAGGAAGGTTATGAGAACAGGCACCCCAAGTCTGCTTCCCCCTCTTCCCCTCTACCTCTCTGTCCTCAGTCTGGGGAGATGGTGTGACCAGCTGCCTCCCATAGACTCAGAGGTGCACAGGCAGAGGCGCTGGCCACCTGCAGACCCCAGGTGAGGGCCACAGGTCTAGGGAAACAAAAGGGCTCCTGACCCCCATGGCCCACTCCTGAGACCAGCTTTTTCATCATATCCCAAGACCCTGCCCACCCCCCATTCACAATCTTGGCACTCAGCTTCTTTCTGTGGAAGAGTTGTGTGTGGGCAAAGGATCAGCTGTCAAATATTCAGCTACTGCTCCCCTGGGAGTCCCCAAAGGAGGGGCCAGAAAGGGCAGGACCCAGAGTGGGAGGGACACTGAATGAACAGTACCCAGTGTGGGAGAATTCTGACCAGGGCAGTACCCCAAGTGGGAGGCACTAGGAGTGAGCAGGACCTGGAGTGGGGGTGACCCAGGGTGGAGGTACCTGGAGTGGGGGGACATGGAAAGGGGGTACACTGAGTGGGCAGCCTACTCAGCCCAGTCAATGGCTCCTGGGATTCTCCAGTGGTCCCCTGAGGCAATGGCCTCCACCAGCCCCTTCCCTCACCTGCTGCCTGCTGGGAGCAGCACCTGCACACCTGTCACCATCCTCTCTTTTCCTCTCAGGCCCTGCTCAGGCTGCAGTGGTGCTGGATCTGGGAGCCACAGCATCACTCCACTCCAGAGCATTTTCCCACCCTGGCCACCTCAGCTCCTCATCCTTGTTGCCTCCCTGCTGCTTCCCCCAGGTCCCTGGGATCCTGGCTGGGGCCTCTTCCTGTGGTCACTCCTGTCATGTAAATGGCACTCAGATGGCTCATCCTATGTAGGGTCCCCAGCCTCATCCTTCACCCTCCTCATTGCCTGGCACTGGCAGGCAGGGCCAGGAAGCAGCCCTCATGGCTAGTGACTGCAGCCCCCAACCCCATGCCAGCCCTGCTCCCTGGGCACCCCCTCTTGGTGGGCTCCCACATGCCTGCAAGCACTGGAGCCCCTGGGAACTCAGTGCTGTCACAATGCTCACCAACTTTCCCCATGCCCCACTCTGCACAGCCCCATGGCCTGGGGGAGTCCATCCCCCACCACACCACACCCAAACCCTCTGTCCTGCTCCCTTGTCACAACCCTGAGCTGGTCACACTCACCCACACTGCCCACTCCCATTTGGGGAAGGCACAATCACCAATGAGTCTCCAGCAAATACCTTCTTAGTGGACCTGCTCGTCTGCCTCAATGATGCGTTCACCCTCCTCCTCTCCCCTCAGCCCCCACACTTCTCACTGCTTATCACCACTGAGGACCTTGGCACTAATTTCACAGTGATAGAATGTAACCAAGTTAGAGGTGCCTCCCTGTCCCACACCCAGTCTGCTCCCAGGCTAATAACCAGATCCCAGGTGGCTCCCACCCCCTCCCCTGCCTTGCCCAGGACTCCCCCAACATCCACCCCTTTTGAGCACCATCAGCCTTTCTTTGAGTCATTCCCTTAGCTGAGATGTCTGTAGATCTCCCATCCCTCACACATTGGCCTCTTTGGCCTCTCCCACCCCTCCAGCTGCCCCATGATGCTGCTCCCCACTCCCACAGCACCTCTCAGAATGATCTAGACTCCTGCTGCACAGTCAATGCCCCCCACTCTCCATGGCACACTCTGACTTGCCTGCCATGCCACAGCATCATGGCCCATCTCACCAGCCATCTCCATCCAACACCCCTCCTGGACAGACTTCATCTGCTTGGCTTCTATAACACCCTGCCCTTCTGATGTCCCTCTTATCTCACCCACCATGCCCTATTAGCCCCCTCTGCTAATACCTTCTCACCAAGCTCTGTCTGGAAATTTCCAGGGATAAGTCCCTGGGGGTCAGAAAAGCAGGGTCTCAGCCCTCAGCCCTCTCTCCCCTTCTCTTACCACACCAGGTTTGACCACAACCCCACCCAACACATGCTAATAATTGTCATTCATTGAAGCAGAATGACAGTTCCAACTGCTACTCTCTCTACTTCTGTGTATACTGGAAATTTCCATAAGAATAAAGTGCTGTACAAATAGCTGTCTGCTGAAGACTTCCTATCCAAGTGCCTATTGAACAACCCCATGGAGATCTACACTGTAATTTGTACATCACACACCCAAATAAAACTCCATTCCTCCCTCTAAAAATCTCCCCCATTGCCTGGGATCATGGACAGCTTGGTGAGGTGCACTGCACAAGGAGCCTCCTGCCATTCCTCCAGGACAGAGGGCAAACCAGTCCTGCATGCCAAACCTGGCCCAAGACCTGTTTTCCTGTGGTCCAAGAGCAAAGGATAGCTCTTACACTTTTTAAGGGTTCTAAACCAACCCACCTGCACACACAGACAACATGTGGCCCCTACTGTCTACCTACTACCTGGAAAGTTGCTGACTCTCCCCCAGGATGCCAAGCCCCTCCCATATTCCGGCCTTGACCTGGCAGCACCTGCCACCATGCCACCCCAAGAAAAACACTGTCCATGACCAATGCTTCTCAGCCCCCAACCACTCTGCTCTGCATTTGCACAGACCTCGGCTGACAGAGCTTGTGACAAGTGTTGCTGGGTGCTGGAGAAACACTGGCTAAGGGGGCACTTGTGGATATGTTCTGACTGTTCCTGCTGTATTGGGTTTTTAGTCCCTAGGCCAATAGGGAGCCCCATGGGGTAAGAAAACACCCACACCCAGAGCCTACCTCTTCCTGCAGCAGAACCTCTGCACAGGGGTCAGCATGGCCCACACCCAGACTCTTCCTGTCCAGCTCATAGTGGATGTCTTTCCAGAGCTGCACCAGCTCCTGGCTGCCTCCCAGTTGTGCCTGGCAGCCCTGCTGAGGGGAGCATGATGATCCCTGGCTGCCTTCATCCTCCTGGAGTGCATGAGAACTGAAACCCATGCTCCTGACCTCCAGGAAGGAACCATGCCTGGGACAGAGGTAGGGGATCTGGGGTGAAACCTATTCCTGTCTACAAAAGCCCCCAAATAGCCAAGTGGTCAAGATGGAAAACAGCCAGGGCACTATCTCTGCTACCCACTGGCAGTGTGGCCCTGTGGTAATTGGGTCACCACATGGGGCCATGGGATATGCTAATGTCACCCCCAAGAGGGCCACACTTCTAGGACCCCCTCAACTCTTCTATGAGCTGAGCACAGCTCTGAGCCTTTTCCTGCCAGGGGGAGCATGAGGCAAGGAGAAGGCAAAGGATGGGCCTCTGACCACATGCCTAGGGAGAGGAGAAGCACAGCCCATGGAGGTTTGGCTCATATCTGCTATGAAGGACCTTCACCTCCCCAGGAAGATTGGCCTCAGCCTCTGCACTCTGGGCTAAGTGGGAAGAGGGACCCCATCTGTGGCACAATGCACCAATCACTCACCCTGGAATAACCTGTATCCACTTACTGGACTTTCCAGTTAATGAATGGTGCACTGCCTTGGCCCAGGTGTGCTGCCCACCATTTACTTAACTCCTTTGGCCACCACAGTGAGTTTTCCCGTGTTGACCTTTATCACCACAAGCACTCACTGAACCAATGTTTTTGGCACTGTTTTGGTAAAGATGCCAGAATTTCTTTTGGAGACACTGAGAATTGTTCAGTGTTCTCTCCAGAATATTAGAAAAGCCCTGGTCTCACTAGGCAGGGGGTCCTCATGGCTTTGGGAATCCCACACAGTGTGTGATGCCTGGGCCTCTGGGATTGTAGCCTCACCATATCCTTGCCTGCCTGGAGACTTCAGGGACCCTTCACAGAACCTTCCCACCTGCCCCAACTGAGATGCAGAGGTCAGAATCATTCCTGCTCTTGGCATGGTGGCCTCAATGCAGGGGGCACCTCTTCAGAGAAGCTGCCCTGGACCACCCGGCTGAGCTGATGACACTGCCTTCTGCCCTCCTGCCCCTCTGCCCAGGCTCACATCCAGGAGCTGGTGGGCATTCTGGTGCTGCTCCTGCTGGGCCAGCACATTTGTACACCAGAACCACATCCTCATTGCCAGCAGGCTCAGGCAGAGCAGGCTCTCCAGCCAGGCCTCTACCAAGGGCTCCTCCTGGGTGAGGTCATCCTGCAGGTCCCTGTACAGCCTTCCCACAAGGGCCACCAGTTTGGCACTTGGTGGACAAGAGTCTCCACTCTCCTGCAGCAGGGCCAGGAAGCTCCTCATCACCTCTCAGGCCAGGGATATGCTCTGCCAACACAGAGAACTGTCACCACAGCACCACTCTCAGGAACCACACAACATGTATGGCACTGCCTGTGGGAATGCTTTCATTAAAATACCTTTGAAACAGTTTAGGACCTGCTTTACTGTACAAGCAGAAAACTGCTGCATGGGTGGAAAACTGCTGCTATCAGTTTTTGCTAAAAACAGTAGGAACATTCTTGCTTTACTCTGTTACTTAGTTAAGGCTTTCTGTCTTTCCATCATCTCCTGTGCAGCCAGGAATTTCTGAGGTCCTGCACGTACCCATACCCACTGACCTTGTGCTTTGTAAAAGAGAAGTAAAAACCATGACAGGTGTCAGCAAAGGAGAATAGCTCCTTTAGCTGTTCTCCCCCTCGCCTCTCTCAACCTCAGTGTTCGGAGTAATTCTTTGCACCATCATGGGCTCTGCTGGACAGATTCCCACTTTGCAGGATGGATTCCTGCAAGTGGTGACCCCAACATGACTTGGATCAGCAGCACGAATTGGCATGTTAAGGAGTGGTTATACTCATCTAGACCAAAACCAAAACTAATCTTCCCAAGGTAAGGGAACAGCAATGCCCACTGGGGATAGTTGCCAATGTATCTAGTATGGTGAGGGGTTTCTAAATCTTCATGGGACTGAGAATTTCCAAAGAACAGGACACTTTTGTAAAAACAATACAACTCTTAGAGCAGCTGATTGCACAGTCCAGAAAGGTCAATTGCACTCCCTATTACAAACAATTCAAACGTATTGTCTTTGGTTTCCTAAAAGAGGAACTTTAGATTTGGAATTATGGGAGCAGGTAGGGAAAAATTTAAAAACAAAATATGAGCAAGGAGAAAAAAATTCCCATTTCTAACCTATAACCTGGAGCATAGTGAAAGCAGCCTTGTGTCCACTATATATGTCTCACCCCATGGCTCCCTCAGAGGAGCTCCCAGTTAAAGACTCTGTATCCCCTGAAGAGGAAGAAACACCTTTTCCATCTCCACCTCTCCCGGTCCTTTCTGAGGATCAAGAACCTCATCCAGCTATGGAAAATTGCTTAAAATAAACCATAGAGCTAGGAGAATGCCATGCTTTTCCTGTAATTCTCCAAAATGGGCAGCCACACCATGACTCACTTCCCTATGCAGTCTTTAAAGAGCTGCGTAAAGGTATTTTTTTGAACCCAATTCCTTCACAAAGGGAATTTTGAACTCCATCACTAATAGCTATCAAATGTACCCCTGGGATTGGAAAGTTCTTTTAAAAACTAATGTTACCCCAGCTCAATTTAGTGTTTGGTAACTAAAATGTCAAGAAGGCTGCACTCAACAGGCAGAAGTGCTGAATAAATCTGTAGTTGGTGAAATGCTTGTAAGAAAACATTCTGCCAAAGAGATAACTCAGGTAAGGAAAACACTCTGGCAGCAACTCTGTAAACCTCCTACTGCCTACATGATGATAAGGCTATGGGCTGATGGGGGCTAATAGAATTAAACCGCTGGAAGAGTAGGAAAACTTGGTCCCGGAGGGTGGCTGGTTAGCCAGAGATGGGTAAGATTCCTCAGTGAAGGAACAACTTAAGACAGGCACAGGCACAGAGGGGCCATCAAGAGAGAAATTAGGGGCCAACAGAGGTAGGGAATAGACCCTCAACCTTTCTGAGAGAGGTCTCTTGCCCCCATGGTTACTTTGATTCCCATGCCAAGCTCAGATCGGGATCCATGTAGCAAACAGCAACCTGGCTTTACTACAACTGCCCACTTACCACAGCCAAAAATTTGTTTCCCATCTTTTTACCTTGTACCACCAGGAAGGGGGCAGCTGAAAGAAAGGGCTGTGTCAGGATGCATTTACCCCTTCCTTTTCTTCTTCTTTTTTAAAGAAAAAAGGGGGAGAACTGGGAATGCTTTGGTTAAAATATCTTTGAAATAGTTTAGGGCCTGCTTTACTGCACCAAAATTGCTGTGTGGGCAGAAAACTGCTGCTATCAGTTCCTGCTAAAAACAGTAGGAACATTCTTGCTTTACTCTGTTACTTAGTTAAGGCTTTCTGCCTCTCCACTCTCTCCTGCACAGCCTAGAACTTTCTGAGGCCCTCCCTTTTCCTTCAGCAGAGGCCCTTCCCCACTGGATTCTTGGAAGAGGCAGGAAATGGGGAGAGGTAGCTGGAGGCAAGACTTTCACTGCAAGTGAGCAGTCTGACCTGGACACCAGAACTTAAGGTCCAAAACAGATTCATTTGTGGACCCTGGCTTTGAATTGGGTTCCTGGCCTTTCAAGGTCTGAGTATTTAAGGGCGAATGGAGTAGAGGAAACCTGCTGAACATATGTGCTGCAGGGGACCTCCACCTGCCTAGCACCTGGATATCTGTAGGGGCAGGTCTGCCGCTGTGCATGGAAAGTCTCATACATGTCCCGCCATATCATGCTGTGCTGGACCACTTAGTGCTGTAGGGCTTCCTCCCGGGTCCCTCGTGTCTGGCCATTCCCCCAACCTCCCCCACCAGGACAAACCCAGTAGTCCTGGTCTAGGCCACTCCCCACCACCATTTCCACTTGCTCAGAGCTGAGCACATGCTCCAGGCACCTCCGCCTGCGTGGTCCAGGCAGGCCCAGGCTCCAATGTGGTGCCACAGCCCACAGCCAGGCTGCATGTGGTCATGGGGACTACTAATGTGGGTGGTGCCTGAGCTCCAATCCCACCCTTGAAGCTCAACCCTGCCCCTCAACCTGGATCTGCATTGCTTCCTATGAGTGGTAAATGGGGACACCCTTGGCAGCTTGCAAAGCCCCATGGGGTTGCATTTCCCCCAGGAAGGGTCTGGGCAGTTCCTACCAGACCTGGTGGTGAAGGGCCATGGGTGGCCCACACCCTCTGAGCTCCCACACCCTCAGGCACCCTCTCTGCACCCTTACCCTGTGCAATCCTGAGACCTCCCAGGCTGGGGACCTGCTGGTGGGAGGTGTGTCCTTGGGGCCCTGAAGGAGAGCCTACCATTTGGAGCCAGGCCCCTAGGGAGTGGATGCTGGGGTCAGGTGAGAGCAGAAGAGCACACAACCCAGTAGGCTGTGAGGAGGTAAGGGTGCTAGAACTCCCACCCCTGCAATAGGGGTGGAGTGAGGTGGAGGAAGTGATGAGCTTTGAACAATCCCCACTCCCTTGATCCCAAGGTACTCTGCAGAAGTAAGGTTGGTTCTGGAGATGCTAGCTGCAGAAGGGGATGAGCTAGGAAATTCCTTGGCCCATAGCTCCATGGTATGGGCAGCCCCTGCTCTCTGTGGAATGCACCAGCCCCTCTGGCTCCCAGGAGCTGGACAGGAGGAGGATGGCACCTTTGCAAACCCAGACCCCAAGGAGGCAGCATGCCGGGTTTGAGCAGAGGATCCTGTGGAAGATGCTGATCCTTCCATAACAGGGATTGTGCAGGGGGTTACTGATGGACAAGCTGGAGGGGATGGAGGCTCTGCAGGGCAACCTTGGAGACTTTGAACTGCCCTGACCCTGGAAGGCCCAACCTCTCCTTGACCCTGGGCATGAAGGCTCAGCTACACAATGAAGAGAAAGGGAGTGAGGCCTGAGGATGTCCCAGGGGCATTAACGGTTCTCCCTGACCTGGTCAAGTAATTGTTGGGTAAATACTAAACAGCTAAAATCCTGGATTGAAACATCTTCTTATGAATATTTGAATGGTAAAATTCCTGGTGAATACCAGCCTTTCTTCTTGTGGAGCTTGCCGTTTTAGGGAGCAAATCAAAGGTTGGGATTTGAGGCTCCACAAGCAGGGAATACCTCAATGTAAGAGATGGAGGCTTTGCATTGTCTTTTAAAGGGTAGGCCAGGGCTACCTGGAAAGAAAGAATTCTGACTCCATGGCTTAATGTGTGCAAAAGAATTAGGTAGAAAGGTAAATATTTCAGCATTAGTTCAAATGAATATCTGGGAACAATCCACAGGTCTGGCGGCAGGTTTGCTACATAAGCCATGAATATGTGGAGGGTAGAATCAGAACTGGAGGAAGACCACTTCCTGGCCTGAAAGGTGATCATGACATATCAAACAATAAAAATGGTGCACTTCAAAAGTTTGCAGGACAGGAGGCCACCTGGAGAGTGTAGAGGTAAAATGATATGTGCCATGTTACTAAACCTTGGTTGCTCCTGGAGGGATGAAATAATGAGGCATATTTATTTTCTCCTTTTGTTGATCAATCATTTCTAATTTTTATAGAATGATAATGTCATGGTTTTCTAATTTTAAGTTTATTTTTAAGCAGTGGAAAGGTAAAACTGGGGTATTAACAGAGTTGGGTCAGAGGCATCGTGATCAACTGTACTGAGGCTCAAAGCATTGGGACAAGGGTGGAAAGGGGATGGAAATGAGAGGATTTCAGTCTGCATTTGAGCAACTTTTTGCTGCAGCAAATTTCACACATACAGTGAAAATTTCTGGGAGGGGTCTTGCATCTAGGACACACTAGATGCTCAGTGAATATACTCATCACCCATAAAGCAATAATAAATTTTAACCAGCAATGTAACCTGCCAAAATGTCAAATAAAGTGCCATGCACTATTAAATTAGATTTAAAAACAATTCCACAAATTCTATGATTCTAATTTTCATTGTTTAAAATGCCATTGCTTTTTTTGGTTGCTGTGAACTCAGTAAGTCCCAGATAAATAGTTTCTGTTTACAAACAGTGTATTACTTGACATTTTGAGCTAGGCTGACACTTCCCTATTTACTATCAAGAAACAGGTCCAGTAAATTTTAAAACACTCTCCAAAAGACCTCTGCCAGTAAGTGGCAGCTCAGATTTTGTACCTGATTGTCAGACTCTAAAGCCCACATTCATAACCTCAGCATTTCAGAACAAATTCTTTTAAACCTTCTTATCTAATGGAGCTTGGTATGATAAAGAAAGTGCTGGGGCCCTAACCCCTCCTCAGCAGAAACCCACAGCTTTAGGAAAATAAGGTTCCCTCAGTCCCTTTCTCCCTTCCTCACTTTTCTCTCTGGAATCTACATCGTTAGGAAGATAAGCACTCCCTGCCTGCCCCTTTCAACTGGAATTTCCAACTCTAAACAGATAATGATTCTTTTCCTCCCTAATAGCCCTCTGCTTTAGGAAGATAAGCTAACCTCATTCCTTTTGCTTTTGTAATCCTGCCTGCCCGCTTGCTTAGGAATTTGTCTGCTTAGAGTTCCTATATAAACTTATGAAAACCAAGACACGGTGCTCAGATTTTTTGGAGACTTGACTCTCCTCTGAGCCCGCATGTAGTAAAACTTTGTACATCCACCCTCAGAGTGCCACTTGGGTTTTCATTCCATCTGCTGCAACATGTGGTTCCCTGACCGGGAAACCCAACCGAGCAGACCCGTTGTGCCTCTGGCTTGGGGCTAATGGGTGCGGCCAATGGCGATCTCCGAGCAAACAAGGTGCCACCCATCCTCTTGACAGGACCTCCTTCTGAGGTGGTCCCCACAGGCCGTGTGCTCACACCCCAGCCTGACTCAGTGGGGAGGTGGACTGAACAGTGCCAGAAGACTCCGTAAAGGTAAGTCCCCAGGTGCCAAGTCCTCAGTCAAGCCCATCTCCAGATGGAAGGGGAGACTGATCATCTCCCGAAATCTTGAGTACCGAGATTCCAAAATAGGGCAATCCCTGTGGGAGGGACTGCATAATCTGGGCAATTGTGTGTGTGAGTGAGGATGACAGAGGCTTGCCAAAGCTTATGCTATGGAGCCCATGTGGGCCCTAACCTGTTTTCTGTGGCTACTTCATACAGCATAATGGCCAACCCTGAACTCTGCCCAGACACCTTAGCCAAGATAAGCCGAAGTTCTCACTAGAGATGTGGACAGGCGGGCATCTGAATGGCGAATGGCTCTGAAAGAGGCGACCTCTTTCCTTGTCTCTCTTGTGCCACCGATGTAGGGTATGGGCTCATCACAGTCAAAACTTACCATCTTAAACTGCATGCTCAAGAACTCAAAGAAATATCAGGGGCTTTCAATGGGTTGCAAGAGCAGATAGACTCATTGGCAGAAATGGTTTTACAAAACTGGTGAGGATTAGACTTGCTCACCACAGGTTCAGGGGGGGATCTTCCAGGCCCTGGGGGAAGAATGCTGTTTCTATGCAGATTCCTCAGGGATAGTTAGGGGCAAGGTGGCCCTACTAAAACAATGAGCCAAAGACCATTTAAATCATGTATATCAGGCATCTGCCAATGGGAACTACTTCCAGTATCTCCTTTCCTGGATTTTGCCACTCATGCCAGTAATAGCCTCAGTCTTCTTCCTCTTAACTTTCAGGCCACGTGTTCTATGGTACTTAATGCAATACATCACTTCCCACTTAAATGCCTTAAAACACCAAGTAATGCCTCGTGTTAAATATCAGCCTTTGGGACTACAGAAAAATCCCCATGTTAGCAAATGATGTCCCATAAAGAATTATAAGGGCATCAAAGGGGGGGATGATAAAGAAAGTGCTGGGACCCTAACCCCCTCTCAGCAGAAATCCACAGCTTTAGGAAAATAAGCTCCCCTCAGTCCCTTTCTCCCTTCCTCCCTTTTCTCTCTGGAATCTACATCGTTAGGAAGATAAGCACTCCCTGCCTGCCCCTTTCAACTGGAATTTCCAACTCTAAACAGATAATGACTCTTTTCCTCCCTAATAGCCCTCTGCTTTAAGAAGATAAGCTAACCTCATTCCTTTTGCTTTTGTAATCCTGCCTGCCTGCTTGCTTAGGAATTTGCCCGCTTAGGAACCCTATATAAACTTATGAAAACCAAGACACGGTGCTCAGATTTTTTGGAGACTTGACTCTCCTCTGAACCCATGCATAATAAAACTTCATTCATCTGCCCCTCAGAGTGCTGCTTAGGTTTTCATTCTGTCTGCCACAACAGGTATACCAGTAGAATGCAGACCCAACATGTATTTAGCCAATGCCTATTGCAAACCTAGGCTGTCTTTCTCCTTCTCCACTCTCTAATGTGAAATGTAATCATTAATCATACTTGCCCAGTATTTCTCATTCTTCTATTCTCACCTGAACCCAGTCTAGATCTGGGGTGGATTCTCAGGTCAATTACTTAATAGCTGTGTGTCCTTGGGAAGCTTACTGATCCTCTCTATAACATCTCTCCTCTTCTGAAAACTAGAGATAATAATAGGATAGGATCGATCTCATGGATTTGAGATCTTTGGGATCATGACAGTTATCACCATTTTGTTTCTTGAATACACTGTTGATTCTTAACACATTCAGCATCTGGTAGGGCAAGTTTCCCTTTATTCCTTTTCCTCTTCAGAATATTTCTGGTACTTCCTGCACATTCTTCCATCATAGTTAATGGAACACATTTGTTTTAACTCCTGATGACCAAAGGGTGAATAATCATCTAGATCAGCTGCCTAATGAGTCCACCCCTCCACTCCATGGAATTCAGTTCCTCAGGCTCCCCCAAGGAAATCCCTGACCAGGCTGCAGGCCTTGAAGCCTTCCCAATGGTCCTGGGATAAAAGCACTTTGTTTCCTCTACACACTGTTTACTTAACAGTTTATTCAACATCTGGTAGGGTATTTTCCCCTTATTCCTTTCCTTCTTCAGAAATTTTCTGGCACTTCCTGTACTTTACTCCATCATAATTAGCTGACCATATATATATATTAATCTCTTGATGGACAGAAGGCTAGAAGTTAAGTGCCTTAGGGGCTACCCTGTGTATCTAGCAGTACTATTTTGTGGCTATGAAAGAGATTTAAAGGGAAAGTCTAAGGTCATGTATATTATTAAAAAGAAAGCTAAAAAATGTCCTCAATGATTTGTTCCTTGGCTGAGTTGAGTTTAGAGATAAGCCCACCCATAGAAGGCATCTTTTGTCTCTATCATGTTGAGGGGGAGAGGGGAATTTTTATTGATTTTTTAGCTACATTTCTATTTGATTATTGTTGTTTCCATCTCTCTGCTAAAATTTCCAAACTGTTCATGCTTGTAGTCCACCTTTCTCACTAAAGCCTTTATATTTTATAGTTATTTAAAATTCCATATTGGAAATATGTATTTAATAAAAAAGAATAAAATTCCCTATTGAATATTTCCAAATTTTGGGTTTGTTATCTAAGTTCAGTTTTGTTGATCACTTTCTCTCTTGACTGTTTATTTTTTCTCTTACTTTTTATTGTGATAATATTTGGACAAAACCCAGCCATATTCTATATAACAGTAAAAGTAAGATGAATAGTCTTTATGTTTCATGACTCTCTCACCTCCTCTGCTAGGCCATTGGTGTGGGAGGTTGAGTCAATCTAGTCAGTAGTTAAGCTGGGTTTGGATTTTTTAATTATGTTTTCAAAATTTCTAAAATTCACAAAAACTGTACCCACCAAACAACAACTGCACCTTCCTCCCTCTCCACATCTCCTGGTAACCTCTCATCTGCTTTCTGTCTATGATCTGTGAATTTGCTATTCTAGATATGTCATATAACTGGAATCATATAGTTCCTTATGTGCCGTGCTTATTTTACACAATAATGATTTCAATTGTAGAATATATCAGCAGTGATGAAAGGCAATTTTTTTTTATATTTCATATTTTTCAATATCCCAATCTTTTAATTTTATTTCAGTTATAGCTTTTTAATTTTTTAATGTATTTTATTTCTTGTATATCAGAACCTTACTATTCTATATGTTTGCATGATATTCCATAGTGTGAAGGCACAAGGTGGGGAGGCAGACAGTGTGCATGGGGTTGTGGGGGTGCAGGGGGAACCACCTGGCCCCTTCTGGGCAGAAACCCAACTCTGTCAGTCTTGACAAACTGCCAAAGGTTTCCCTCTCCTCAGCCCCTTTGTGGCCCACACAGGAAGCACTAGAAACCAAGCTGGAGAGGCCGGGTAGGCTCTCCCAGGGTGGGATTGGTACACCAGCACAGCCCACACTTTGTAACCTGCCCAGCCTGCTCTGGCTGTGGCTCCACTTTGGTGCCTGGGCCTACTCCTTAGGGAGCAATAGGAGACACCTGGGGGACTGCTCAGCCCTGATGGCAGATTTGTTAGTGGGGACTGGTAGAGCCCAGAAACCCAAGGTGAGTCCTTTTTGGGGCATCTGGGGTGGGGGACAGGTGTGGGACCAGAGTGAGGCCCCACAGTGCAGGAAAGCAGGACTACCCAGGCAGGATGCAGCAGGAAGTACATGGGGCTTTCTGTGCAGAGCAGTTGTTGGGCCCTGTATTAGTCAGTGTTCTCTCAGGAAACAGAATCAACAGGAGATATCTGTCAATAATATGAGATTTTATAAGAGTCTCTCACACAATCGTGGGGATGCACAAGTCCAGGTTCTGCAGGCAGGCTCCAAGCCAGGGGCTCTGATGAAAGTCCAATGAAAGGTCCTTGATGAGTTTCTGGGAGAAGTTGGCTGTCCAAAGACTAGCTGGGAAATTCTCTTTGAATGTTGAAATCACGTCCCCTTTTAAGGTATTCCGCTGATTAGATAAAAGCATCATCCATTGCTGATGCAATCTCCCTAATTGATGCAGATGTAATCAGCCATCCATGCAGTAAACTCACTAGTGACCGATGTCCATAAATGCTCTTGTATTACAATTAGCCCAATACTTGTTTGACCAAATCACCTGGACACAATTACCTGGTTGAGTTGACACATTAGCCTAACCATCATAGTCCACCCCTTGTCAACTCAGCAACCATACCCATTAACTTAAACCATACTTAGTCTCTAAGTAAAAACAATAACAGACAAGCATACATATATATTTCCACCTAACAATGTTCAACTCACCTGCATACAACCGGAAACGCATCAAACAGAATAGGGTGCAAGTCCTTGGGTAATAGTCACTCTTAAACTTGACATCCTTAAATATTATGACATGAAATTAATACAACTTTTCATGTGATAGGGGAAAAGTTTAGGGAAGAAAACAAAGAAATTCATTTTGTGTACATATACAATCATACTCATAATGAAACAATGAAGAAGGGCTCATGACTATTACGGCCCTCATTTCTGTAAGTGGTCACATAGTCAAAGTTCATATTTATCACTACCTTCTTCCACTACCCATTGCATGTTCCCATTACCCTCAGCAAGCACTTCAGCTGGCTGTGGTTCTTTGCCTGGTGGGGTGACCAAACTTTCATTCCCAAAGATTCTGGGCCATTGTTAGTCCTGCTTAAATTGGTTTGTTGCAGTTTTCCATTGATTTAATCACAGGGCATGGCAGTACTAGGAGACACCCTAGAGGATCTCCTGCATTCCAAGCAAACTCTTCTTTACCCCATTATGTAGATGTAGTCCTATTTCCCCTTGATAGTCAGGATCAATTACCCCAGCCAGAACAGTAATTCCCTTCTTTGCCTGTTGATTCACAGGTAAGAGGAGCCCAAAGTGGCCAGGTGGCAGTCTTAACTTCCAGTTCAACAGAATCATTGTTGTGTTCCCTGGTGGCAGCACTCATCATTTTGAGACTAAAACCTGTAGACCAGCAGAGCTTAAGGTTGCAGGGACAAGAAGCAAAAATTTTCCTAGTAGGTCACTAAGAGTAATGGTGAGTGGTGCCACTCCCATTTCCACCCCTTGATTCCTGGACCCATGAATCCTGGTTATGGGAGAAACAGCACCATAGAGAGGATGCTGATTCAGAGCATACACAGCCTCCTGGAGAACATTGCCCCAGCCCTGTAAGGTATTGCAACCTAGTTGATGCTGTAATTGAGTCTTCAAAAGGTCATCCCACCATTCCATTAATCCAGCTGCTTCAGGGTGCTGGGGAACATGGTAAGACCAGTGAATTCTATGGGTATGTGCCCATTCCTGCACATCATTTGTTGTGAAATGGGTTTCTTGATCAGAAGCAATGCTATGTGGAATACCATGGCAGTAGATAAGACATTCAGTAAGTCAACAGATGGTAGTTTTGGGAGAAGCATTGCATGCAGGAAATGCAAACCCATATCCAGAGTATGTGTCTATTCCAGTTAAAACAAATTGCTGCCCCTTCCATGGTGGAAGTGGCCCAAGGTAGTCAACCTGCCACCAGGTAGCAGGCTGGTTACCTCGACAAATGGTGCCATATCAGGGGCTGAGAGTGGGTCTCTGCTGCTGACAGATTGGACATTCAGCCATGGCTGTATCCAAGTCAGCCTTAGTGAGGGGAAGTCCATGTTGCTGAGCCCATGCATAACCTCCATCTCTACTTCCATGGCCACTTTGTTCATGAGCCCACTGGGCAATGACAGGAGTGGCTAGGGAAATAGGCTGAGCATTAGCCACAGAGCGGGTCATCTTATGCACTTGATTATTGAAATCTTCCTCTGCTGAAGTCACCCTCTGGTGAACATTCATGTGGAACACAAATATGTTCACGTTTTTTGCCCACTCAGAAAGGTCTATCCACATACCTCTTCCCCAGACCTCCTTGTCACCAATTTTCCAATCATGTTCCTTCCAAGTCCCTGACCATCCAGCCAAACCATTGGCAACAGCCCATGAATCAGTGTACAAATGCACCTCTGGCCATTTCTTCTTCCAAGCAAGATAAACAACTAGGTGCACTGCTCAAAGTTCTGCCCACTGGGAGGATTTGCCCTCACTGCTATCCTTC
>JAQZBX010019562.1:0-33708 GCA_029593785.1 Cabassous unicinctus | reverse complement strand
TTAAAATGACTCTTGAATGATTGTGAAATGCATACAGCATTACATAAATGAATGAGATGGAATTTAATCTTAGTTCTTTTGACTGCAGAACCCAAATCTTTCCATATCATTTGAAACTCTTCAGACATCAGAACTTCTAAAGGCTGAATAATGCCCAAAAAGTTCATAATGTCCTTGCCTTAAGTTCAAGGAAAATGTGACATCACAAAGAATTTGTCATGCGAGAAGGTATCTTTTCCATCTAAGGAGAAAGTGGGTAGGACAAGATCTACAGAGTTTCTGACTCCAAGATAACAAGTCTCCTGCTATTTTTAGAAGAGATGAAAGTCCAAATATGCCTTAACTGAAGTTGGATCAGTGCCAGTCAATAATTTTCTTTCAAAATACATTTATATAATGCTTTTATGTGTCAGGAACAGTTAAATTCACTTAAAATATATTAAACCATTTAATTGGCTTAACAACTATGAGGTAGGTACTACCATTATCATTTTACAGATGAAGAAAATCATTTTCCCAGGTCTCATACACAGCCAATTTGTTCCCAATTAAAGAAAAAAGTGAAGTGAATTATTTCTTTATAACAGTAATTCTCAAAACTTTTAACACCGTAGGCCAGGGATCTTCAAGACAGTGATATAGTTAGTAGTCTTTCCAGAGTTGCTTTTTTTTTTTTAACTAAATACTCTGTTTCTTAATGCAACACCTATTAATATCTCAAAGTATTTTGAGAGATGCTTATGTCTTGATTGAAGAAGTTAATGTCATCAACATAGAATCATTCGAACTTTTAATATCTGAGATCTTATTTACATGAAAAGAATACTCACAGCTTCTTAAGTTTTTTGTTTGTTTGTTTGTTTTTTATTTTTAGCTACCAGGGTTCCTAGCCCTTCATGTATGGGAAGCCTATGCTCAACCATTAACCACTGAGCCACATTGGCTCCCCTTAGTTGGTTTGTTCATTTGTTTTTGTTTTCTTTAGGAGGCACCAGGAATGGAACCCAGGACCTCCAATAAGGGAAGTAGGTACTCAACCACTTAAGCCACATCTGCTCCTTCCTTAAGTTTTAACTAATACTAACTATTCAAAGTTTGAAATCTTAAAGCAAGTTTAATAAGGCTTTAAGCTAAAATTTTGAAAGCCAGAAAAGATGATTCCAGTGTCTGCTCTTAACACTGTATCATACTATGTTCTCTGAACATGTGTCAATATTTATTTTAATTCTGCTCATATTCTGGTTGTCTGATGTGTTGACCTCTTTGAGCCTTCAAAATGGACTTGGGAGAAAATCAGAGAAACATTTGGAGTAGATCCAAGACCTTAGAAACACAAGACCAACAAGATCAGAAAACCACAAGAGAAGAAAGGGTCAGGGATGGCTGAGGAGAAGGGGTGCATTCCAGCTCCAAGAGCTCCTAAAATGCCAGTCAAATTTCAGAATATTGTTTTTCTCAGTAAAGACCATTCTTTTAAAGTTAAACAAACAAACAAACAAATGCTACCATTCAGAATCAATTGAGCAGTCTATTATAATCTCAGAGATTCTAGTAATGAAGGATGTTTATAATAACAAAATATTTTTTTGAAAATTTAGTGGTATTAAGAGCTTCACAAGGATTATTTCATCTGATCCTGATAATATCTCTATCATTCCTTTTAAATGAAACTTAAAGAAATCATGTTTTGCCAAAATTCATACTATAAATGACAAAAGTAAGATTTAAATTCCAGACTATCTGAAGCAGACACTTTGCTCATAACCATTAGAGTCTACTAAACCTGGTCACCCATTTCTCCATATTGTATATACAGGATATGATACATAAAATCTCCTTCACCCAACAAAAACTGTGAAATAAGGCTGTCAATGTGAATGAGTATTTGACATAACAGTAAAAATGAGTTTTAGTCCAAATAATGGTAGGGATGAATGGTAGACCTATCATTTGGAGATAGAAGAAGATAGAATAAGACCAGATGTAGGAGAAGAGAAAGTATAGAAAAAGAAAATAGAAAATAAAAAATATAAAACAATTCTATTGTCCAGAATATTTTATTATTGTTTTATAATTGCAAAGTTTGAGCTTACATTGCATCATATATGAAGTATCAAGAGTTTTTTTTGTTCTCATAGATTCTGTTATAAAAGATACTTCCTAGGAGATCCCTTAATCATGTGAATCAATTAATAGGCTGACTTTAAACATAATCAATAGCACTATTGCTCAAAGTGTGTGCAAAGATCACCTGCTTCGGAAATGTCTGGATAATTTGTTTAAAATGTAGAAACATCAACTCAAGCATTGTCCCAATTAGTTAGAATCTATAGAGCTGTTTCCTCAAAATCTGTACGTTAAAAAGATTAAACACCTGATTCTGAAAGTACATTAAAGATTGACAACCAAATGGTCAGTAAATTAATCAAAATTAGATATTTTTATACTGATAAGTAATTTACTGTCTGGGCCTTTTCTTAAAAGAATCTATATGCCATACACATAGTCTTTGACACAGAATATTCACTGTCCATAGAAATTATCTTCTTTTCTCTTAGTGATAAAAAGATAAAATCATTTTATATGCTTGTGATTATTTCTCAGTCAAATCACTTTTTAACCCCACATAATTTCATAGCATTTTCACCTTACATTTCTGAGAGTATAGATCAGAGTTTAACATGGGAGTTACCATGGTATAAAACATGGCCACAACTTTATCAATGGAGAATGTGGACACTATGCACAGATACACAAATATGCAGAATATGATGAACAAGATAACCACAGAAATATGAGAAATAAAGTTGGACAGGGCTTTGTACCTCCCCTCTAAGGACTGAGATTTCAGAGCGTACAAGAATATCATACAGGAGGCCATCAAGAGGAGGAAGTTTGATAGGTAGATGAACACACTGTTGGCAGCCACAAAGAGACCAAGAGTGTAGGTACCCTTGCAGGTAAGTTTCAGTAAAGAAATCAAGTCACACATGGAATTATGCAGGGCATTGGAGCAACTGAAGGGCAGCCTCAATGTGAAGAGGATCCAGATGTTTGCTGGGTCAAAGCCTCTAGCCCAGGAAACTCCTATGAGGAGGCCACAAGCCTATGAGCTCATGATGTTTGTGTAGTACAGGGATTTGCAGATGGCCACGTAGTGGTCATGGGCCATCATCACAAGCAGAATGATCTCAGCAATACCAAAAAGATGCTCAGCAAAAACTTAAGTCATACACCCCCTGAAAGAGATGTTTTTTTCCATAGAAAGACTGTCAGTTAGCATGGAAGAAGAGCAGCCATCTAAAAGGTTTAAGTAAGACAGAAAGAAAAGGGAAAGAGTCTAAATTTGTCCAAATCAAAATATTTATCCTTTTTATGGATACAAATTAATTCTCTAAAAATATAAACTCCCTAAATTAATCTTCCTAAAAAAAATCACACTCAACTTAGTTTGTGACTAGACTAGCATATTTTGAATTTTATAGAAACACAAATATGCACAAATACTATTATGAAATAGTATTGAGGGAGTACTATGCTTACCATACATCAAAAAGTATTGTAGATCAAAACCAATTATATCATGTGTTAAATAGCACATGAATAAGGAGATCAATGGAAGAGAATATAATGCTGAAGTGGACTCAAATACGTGTGAGACTTTGAAATACAATAAAATTGAGATTTTTAGATCTCTGAAAAAAAGATAATTATTCAACTATAAAAACAGACATAAAGAAAAATTTAAAATGCAATCTTGACTTAAACCCTTATATCAAAATAAAGTCCAGATGAATCTAAACTTAAATTTAAAAATATAAAAACAAAAATGCTAAAAAAAAACTGTTGAAAAATATGGAGAAATATTTCAGTAAGAATGAATTCTTACTGAATTCAGTGAAGTCTACTTATATATGATATTAAAAGAAAAGAAATATTGATATCTAATAAGTAAATATAAAAATTTACATAGTCAACACATTTCTGCCTAGCATAAAAACAGGTAAAAAATATATCACAAGCTTGAATTACATTAATTACACATACAACAGTAAAAGGGAAAATATTACTGTAAAATTAACTCACAAAAATTTATAAGAAAATGATCAACAAATCAAACAAAATAGGTAAAATACATTAATAAACAATTTACAAATAAAAACCAATAATTTTCAAAAATGCTAAAAGCTGTTCAATTACTTTGAAAACATTTCAATTCAACTGTACAAATCAAATGCAATCTTTGACTTTAAAAGATTTCCAAATACCATAAATGTTTATCAAGCATAATTTGTTGATACTATGGATAAACAGATATTCTCACAGATTGTGGGCAGGAGTGTATGAGGTAAAACTTCAATCAAATGCATTTTGACAATAAGTATGATCATCAACATTGAAAACACATACCAAATGACTCAACAATTCCAATTCTAGAAACTTATTCTTACACATATACAAAAACATTGTTATGGCATAATTATCTGTCATGCAAAAATATTGGAGGCAACATGAAAAGAACAGGATATACTAATTTTAGTACAGCTTTTTTTCATATTTTTATATTTTGCAGTATAAAGATAGCTGGGATTTTGTTCTATAAAGACTGATATAAAGATGTTAAATAATAAAATGCAAACTTTAATATACAGAGGCATATACACACATAAAAAAGTATTATCCTTTTATTTCCAAAAATTATCCTTTAAGAATCTTAAAGATAGAGTCAGTGATTGTCCCTGAGTGAGAGCACTGGGAGATTTGGTTAAAGATGGGTAGGAAATTTGCTTTTTTACTTGGTTCATTTTTCATGGCTTTCCATTCAATATTTGTTGTTATTGTTCTTTTAATTGTTTTATTTTAAAAAGTAGATGCATCGCATATTAAAAAACTATATGTAAAACAACTGAAATTGAATAAAGACTACAGTGTTCATAGTGTTATCAGTTTTAACTAGTATAATAAAAAGAATGAACATCATTGACAAGAATTTAACTAAAAACAAAGCTGACTGAGAAAAAAATTAATATAGAAGATGCAGAAATTAAATATATTTAACTCATTAATTTGCATTCATTGTTACGCATTAATTATTGACTAGCCATTATATATGCATCACAATTTTCTAGAGGGATAAACTAGACATTACATACCTTTCTTTCTAGTAAGGAAATTGTCATCCAAAGCCCAAATAAATAGGAAATGATTTTAGTATAATTATGAAAAAATGCTTTGAATGAAAGTAAAGGGTATTATATTTAAGGTGAGTTCTGGGTTCTAATAAGGTATTTTATGAAAGTCAAATTATTCTCTTCATTGAAAATAGCACACTTATTAACTATTTAAATGAATTTATTTCTCCAGAATTTCTTCATAGCATTTGTCATATCTGAATTTCTCAGAGTATATATTAAAGGGTTTAGCAGGGGGGTTATGACTGTATAAAACATGCTCAATAGGGAAGTTTCTAGCAGGTCTTACATACATGAAAATACGTGGAACAAAGAAGACAACCACAGTGTAATGGGAATCACAGGCGGAGAGTGCTTTTCTCCTGCCTTCCTTACTAAGGTTCCTTCGGGAGTTCAAAATGATACCATAAGAGATGAGTGAGAGCAGAAACACAATACTGCAGTTCAACCCTCCATTAACCACCACTAAGAGCCCAACAACATAAGTGTCAGTACAGATGAGTTTCAATAAGGGGAACATGTCACAGAAAAAGTGATCAATGACATTGGGACCACAGAACGGGAGCCCATGAAGAGAGATCAATTGAATGACTGAGTGCAGAAAACCCCCAATCCAGGAAACTATTAGCAGCACAACACATACCTATTGCCTCATGATATTCAGATAATGCAAGGGCTTACAGATGGGCATGTAGTGGTCATATGCCATGGCCAATAGAAGAAAGACCTCTGATCCACCAAAGGAGTGCTCCAAAAAGAGGTGGATCATACAAGCTTGGAAGGATATTGTCTTTTGTCTGAAGTACAAGCCTAAAACCAGTTTTGGGGAACTGACTGAGGCAAAAATGACATACATAAATGATAAGCCAGCAAGAAAAAAGTACATAGGTGAGCCCAGGGACTTACTGACAGTTACAGTCACGACAATGAGTAAGTTGTCCACCATGGTCATAATATAAGAGAGTGAGAAAATAATAGAAAGAAGTACTTTCTTTTCCTTTGGATTCTGCATGAGGCCCTGGAGGACAAAATAAGTGACATTGTTCCTTGGTTCCATCTACAGATGCTGACTTCAGATTTAGAGACAGTTTACCTATAAAATAGTCAAAAATTTTAGTGTGTTATAGGTCTAATATTTTATTTATTCATTTGGTCTAGATGTCTACGGAGCATCTATTTGTGAAAATGTGTCATCATATGCATTGGGGTTAACAAGTTGACTAAGACAATGTTCCTATCCTCAGTGTTTGGATTTATAATTATGGGTGAGAACAATACAGACCAATGTAATCAGTGCTATTTTAAAGATATTCACATGATACTAAAGATGTACAGTTTACGAATATAAACCAAACTATAGTTAAGAAAGCTTTTCAGTGTAAGTAATACTTTTGTTGATTTTAAAAAGTAAAGTGAGAATTGATTAGAACAAGAAAGGATGGGAAGGTGCACCATTTAAAAAGGCACGAAGTTTATTACTTCAGCACTCATATAGGTTAATTTACATAGTTAAAGTGGATTTAAAATTATGAAAGGAAGACTATAGACCAAATGTCACTCACCTAGTTTCTTCATACCACACTGAAATCTCCTTCTTTGCATCTTTGGATGGGATTTCTTTCTTTTGTTGAATTATAAATGCAGAAGCCATACAATTTTTATAACCACCCCCCATCTCTTCCCTAATTTCAAACCTAGGTATGCTACTACCTAATGAATATGACTGATTGAATATCAAACTGGTGTTCATAAAACTGAATTCTTATTAATCCACACCAAACCTATCCCTCATCTCATTAAATGGTATGATCTTCCATGTTATTTTTCAGAACAAATATCTTATAATATCTTTCACTCTTTTTTCTTCTCACATTACTTGTCGATATCTTCAAAAACATTCTGTGAAGTCTACCTTCACAATATACTACAATTTTGACTATCCTCACTATCTCTCTGGTATCTCCTTGGCTTATTGCAATTAGCCTCCTGCCAGTCTCTGCCATTTTACTCCTGCTTTCAACTATCCATTCTCCAGGAGCAGACCAAATGTTTCTTTTAAAATCTGGTTTAGATAAAGACACACATTTTTCAAAATTCCTACAGTGGATTCCTACACATACTATCTATGCAACTTACCCTACAAAGCCCCAGAAGACTTTTATCCAGGTAACCTCCCCAAATTCATCTCTTATGAGTCTCATTCTGCTTGAGATTTTCTGTTATATCTCAAATATACAAATTGCTTTTCCATCTCCTTCGTTCCACTGTTCTATTACACATGTTCATTTCAATGATCAGAAACAGTTTACCTGTAAAACAATTATAAATATTGAGTAAAGGTTTATTGTAAACTTAATACTTTATTTATTCATTCAATGGACAAATAATTATAGAATACTTTTACTGTGTCAAGCTTTTCCAATAAGGTAGACCCAGTCATCACAGAAAATCTACTAACTCATTTCATCTCAGGGTTTACTCCAAAGGGCCATATAATCAGTGGACAGAAATGCTGGTAGTGACTGAGGAATTGCCTTTTCATCATTAATCTCCTAGTTTTCCAGATGAAGGTATTGCTCTTGAAGTTAAAAGATGACTGAGCACATCTAAGAATTTGTTTGATCTTTTCATAACAAATATCATATAAACCCTGACCAGCAATGTTTTCACCATTTTTCCCTCTTGTTTAGCACTAATACTAAACTTTCTTTGAGGAATTCAGCAAGTTGACTATTATATCTGCTTATATATGTCTCTATCCTAATTCAATTGCTTAAGTTAATATCATAAAAATTAAAAAGCTGTATTGTATTGTTTCTTTACATAAAGCATATTATTAATAAGCAGGCAAAACAGATATTTTTATTTTACTCAAATGTCTATCACACTCATATTTAGGAAACATATATATATGTTATAATAAAACAATTTCCCAGACCACTATAATTATAATATTTTCCAGATCTATTTGCCAGACATTAAATAAATGGCAGTCACAATTCAGAGTCATAAGTTTGCACATCTGTAAATACGATTAATGATAGCTAGCTACTTAGTGTAAATATTTAAAATTAATGAGCTAAAATATTTGAAAGCGTATATAGCACAGTGCTTGGACAAAAACAGATGATCAATCTTTGTTTTGTTATAGCATATCTGAAGCTTCAGGTGCTACCTATCAGCATGTACAAGGTGATATTCCTCTGAAATGCAGAAGGATCTGATAAGAAAACTTTCCACTGATTCCATTTAAAAGGGAGAAAAAATTAATGAAAGGAAAAGAAATACGTGTAAGAACATCTATCATTCGTTGTGCAAAACTATGCACCTGATGCTATATGCATGCATATATTATACACATTTAATATGAGTATATTTAATGTATCACATTTATTGTGTCATAGTGTATTTTTTCAATACAAGTATTGCTATCCTAATTTTAGTTGAACAAACTAAAGCTCAGAATCTTTTTTTTATTTTTCTTCAAACCACTCATTATTAAGGGACAGAACTGGAATTGGAATCTAAGTTTGATTAATTTCAAAGTACACCTGCACTGCCAGTGGAAGTTTTTTTAAATTTTCAAGTGATACAATTGCTTATGAAATAGATATTCACACAACTGCATGTTAATAGTCAAAATCATACTGTGCAATTTTGTGGATATCTATTTCACAGGCAATTATAACTTAATTTAATAAAATCTCATATCTATATAATTTCAAAAAATTACCTTTCCAATTTCTTGCCTATCTCATTCTATTTGATATGGTCTAACAAGCTCTACTTGAGAATTTGAAATGACGTTCAACACCTTTTAAACATCATACTTTAAGATGACTTGAGCATTTCCTGAAATAGTTATACAAGTACTTAAAAGACTAAATCTACTCACCAATAGGGCAAGCATCACTGGACATTTTATTCTTTCTAACCCCAATATTTATCATTGATTCCTACAATTGGAGTGTACCCAAAGCTTCTAATTGCTTAATTATATTTACTTGGATTTTCTACAAAAATTTAAAGGAGCATCTATATGTAAAGATGCTGCTAGAGCAATTCCATAATTAAGGTCAAGAAGATGAAACACAGAGAAAAAACTAATTTCAGAACCATTGTGAGATTATTGTTGGTCAAAATTAATATATTGTTACAGTCACTTTGTTCCAGTGATGATGAATTCATCATTTATTTCTTTACTTTGCCATAGCAAGTTTTACTTTATTTTTACATAACACTTAATTTATTCTGCCTTGAAATATTGTTAGTTACATTATAATTTTATATCCAATTTTCATGTAAAAACTAATTCCTTGTTCAATTATTGATTATGTTTTTAAAAATTATAGAGCACATATATTGTGTCAGGTGCTATGCTATGAGCTGGATATACAGTCGTTAACAAAACAGAAAAAAAAATCAGGAGAAATAACCTGACTACATTTTCCTTATATCCTTGTAATAGAGCCAGGCAATGAACAAGGGAATGACTTAATAGAGCACATGCAGTCTCTTATAAGTGCTGTTAATACAACAAAACAGGGGACAGTGACAGAAAATAAGAGGGAGAAATCTAATACAGGTGAAGTAGTTAGAGAAGGCCATTTTTAAAAGGTGATATTTAATCTAAGTTACAAAGATGAAAAGTTGTTACCATAAAAAGTACTATTCCAACTTTGAAAAGATCAAGGCATAGAAAGATCACTGTGAATGGAGGGAAACAGTAAAGGGAAAGCATAGAAGAAGCAGGAGTTGCAAACATTCACTGCACTGTACTGCAGGACATTACAGTGCTTGGTAAGGAATTTGGGTTTTGTTTTAAGTTCTTTTAAAGTGGGAGTAAATAATTTTTCCCAGGTATTTATTTTTTAATTAAGTCCTCCATTTTACCAAACATCTCAAAATTGAGGAAGATCTTCTTAAGAATTCCTGTGGAATCATATGTGCTGCTGTGCTAGTGAGAGAAGGTAAAAGACTATCTTTCTTTTATGTTTCAGAAAAGCACAATGTCTGTTATAGAAATTATTCAGTGAATTCAAATGATTATAATCATAACTCTAAGTTATCAACTGAGATAATTTTCCTCCTCTCTCGTTTTCTTGTGGTCTTCTATAGGTGCTTTTTATGCTATGTGTAGGGCAAACAAAGACAAAAATTCCCTTCAATTTTGTAGAAAGAAATGTTTATAGGATAAAACAAAAGAATTCTGAGTACTCGTGCCCAAACCATAGTAAACATCAGTCCAAAACCTTTTGAACACACCCTTCGCATTTTATTAGTTTCCCACGCATTGAATAGTTTCCAAACATAAAATTGAAAAAACTATATTTCCAAGTCCTCCTTGCCTCTAGGATAGAGACATGTGACTTGGGTTCTGCCTACCAAGTACACATGTTCAAAACCTTTTGCTGGAAATTAGTTAAACCAGGTTGGGTGCTAATAAATGCTCAAAAGAGCCAGGGAAGTGCTGAGGTCAGGAAGACTGGAAGCAGCTTCACCGTTTGGCCAGTGTTTAAGTTACCTACCTGCCAAAACAAATACCATGCAATGAATGGGTAGTAGAATAAGGTAGTTATAAATATAACCTATGACTGTATGACCAGTTATAGAAACAAGGACTAAAATAGTCATGAGTGGATTTCCTTGTTTTGCTATGAATTTTGTGCATATATTCATAAAGCAAATATCTTTGTTTTCTTTCTTATCTTATCATCTTATCAAATAACATAAGTTGTATTAACTTTATGTCAGAATATTTAAGTTATAGGATATCAAGTTTCAAAGTGTTTTCTGGACTTGCAAGTACTAAGAATTGCACCCTCTTTTGGGAAAAAAGTTAATGTGTTTCCAGTTGTACACAGGATGACTGAATATTGTCAGTTGAAAATATGTCATTGTGATAGTTTGAAGCTGTATAGTACCCCAGAAAAACATGTTCTTTAATCTAATCCGTACATGTGTGTGTGAACCCATTGTGAATAAGACCCTTTGATGAAGTCAGGGAAGGTCTTAATCCTATTATTCGAATCCTTTATAAACAGAGTGAAATTCAGAGAGAAAGAAAGCCATGGAAGTAAGAAGCTGAAAACAACAAAACCTGGAGGAGAAGGAAGAGACCAGCAGATTACACCATCTGCCTTGCCATGTGTAATAGATTGCTGACAACAGGTCTTCAAGACAAATGCATCACCTTGATGATGCCTTAATTTGTACATTTTCCTTGACTCCAAACCATGAGCAAATAGATTCCCATTGTTTAACATTACCTGTTTCATGTTATTTCCTTTGAGCAGCGTAGGAAACTGAAACTGTCTGTTATTGTTTTTATTTAGAGATTAAGTGTAGTCTAAGGAGATGTATATGGGTGCCAAGTTGACAAAAAGTGATTTGTGAAGATTAGGTTCTTATGTCAACTTGGCTAGATTATCATGTCCAGCTGTTTTATCATACAAATACAGTCCTGATAGTTACTGTGAGAAGAATTTATGGATTTAAATCTTCAGTAATTTAATGGTATCTATGGCTGAATACATCCACAATCAACTGAGGAGATTGCCTTAAACAATGAAGGAAGAAGTCTCATCCAGTCAGTTGAAGGCCAGCCAGTCTCTCCTAGCTAGCTCAAGGTTTTTAAAAGGAATGCACTGAAAATCTCATCAGAGTTCCCAGCTTGCAGCCTGTACTATGGCATTTGGGTTTGCTCATCTCCTCCTGTGCTCTGTTTACCTGGAGAACCCTGCCTAAGACAGCCAGTGGCAGCAGGGTTTGGTGGCAGCAGTGGCAGCAGCTCCCTTAGCTTAACAGTCCTATACAAGGGAGCTTCTGCATGTGGCTCCTGGGGGCTCAAACTTCACTCTGACTGTGGCCCTTCTAAGGATGGTTAAGATACTTAATTTCAATTAATAAATACTTTCCAGTTAAATTAACCACAGGTCATTTTTCATCTTCAGCTAAGAACTTTGATGCTATAACAAACCAACCTAAAATTCCCCATTTCAATGTACACCAAGATTAGAATACCGTCAACTTCAGAATCATTCCAGCTGGCAAGGGTCCTTTAAAAAATCCAACTGATATTAAAAGGATTAAGTGGAGATGATGGCCAATAAGTATTTATTAAGCATTTAATCTACTCTGTTCCAAATTTGGTTTAGGTGCTACAGATGCAGTAGTGAACAAAAAAGGCCCTGCCTCTATTTTCATGGAGTTTACACTCTGGCTGGGAGAGGCAAAATAAAAGCAAATAAATTAGATAAACCAGATTGTAAAAATACTGTAGAGCAAATGTAATGGGTGATATTATAGTTAGTAACTCAAGGAGATAAGGAACAGCTTCACAATGAGCACTTAAGGAAATTTGCTCAACCTGTGGGGCATTTGAACTGTAGACTGGGTGATGATGGCAAGTCAACAATTTGAAGACCTAGAGTAGGAGGAGCATTTCAGGAAGCAAGAAGAGCTAGAAAAAGACCTGATGTTAAGAAGTCTACTGTAACTGGAGAACTGTGAACAAGGGATAGAATAGTACTGGAGGAGGTCATGGAAATCTTTCTTTTACTGCAGGGCAATTATAGGCCATGAAAAGTTTAGTTATACTTTAGAGTAAATTTAGTTAGGTGGATAGCTTTCCCTTTAAAAATCATCTTATTCTAGATGCTTCAATTGAATGCAAGAGCTTCTACATGTGGAAAAAAGTGGTGGAAATTAAAACACATTCAGGCCATGAAGAGGCAATGTGGAGATCAATGGTGCTAGCAGTAAAGGAGATTTCAAATGCCGCCAAAAACAATAATCACCTGAAAGTACAGTCTGATGGGTGAAGATGGTTTGTCTGAGTACTTGTATTTCCCTTCTTGATTTTATATGATCTGAACTAATAAGAATATGGATAAATTTGTTTGGTGAACTTCAAGTTGGAATAGAGGAGAGTGGATAATGATACTCATTCATGTCTAATAAAATCCCCCTCCCCTTAACCATAAACACATCTCTAATGGTTCTACTCATGTTGTTTCAGCTCGATGTCTCTCATCCTTGAACATGGGTAGATAAACACTGCATTTTTACTTTTGACTCTCCTTTGCACACTCTAAAGAGATCCCTTGCTTCCAAATCACTGTCTAGCATATCACTTGTCCCACTTCTTTTAACACTTTTCTCTCTGAATCTATGCTGTTTTTGTTTTAATATGTTTATTTACTTAATGCTTATGTCTCTCAACCAGAAAGTGTTCTTTACGCTGATATATGCAATTAATATGAAAAATGACATAGTGCTTAAGAGTGCAAATTCTAAATTTAAAATACTAAATTTAAATCCCACTGCAGGCATTCACTAATAGAATAGACCTTGGTTACGTTTTTACATTTTCCATGCTTGAATTAATTCTTCTAGAAAATAGAAATAACAGCATTTACTTCAAGAACTCTTATAAGGATTAAACAAGACAATGCCTTTATAGTGCTTTCTAATTAGTAGTAAATAAATAATAGTCTTTACTTCAATTATTAATTATCATGCTGCATATTTCTTATTTGTCCCAAAAATTTCATTAGATTTTGGGTTTTTCATAAGTTCATTGTGATACAGGGGACATTCACATTTTAAGGTGAATTTTTTAGACTTTAATCTCATCTATTTTGCATTAATTTTATAAGGTTTGCTCTCAGAATTCTGAAAGTTCTTCATAGCCTCTGAATGTAATGTTTATCTATAATTAAATAGTAAATAAGTCATAGCATTTCTATAAAGTTGGACAGAAATGGGATGCTTATGAAGAAGTGAGAAAAGCAATAAATTTGCGACAATTATTGGGCACTTACTGAATGCCAGGCACTCTCCTGGATGATTTGCACACATTAACTCATCTGATGCTTAATATAGCCCTATGAATTTTGTGCTACAATGTCATTGCACATATGAAACAGGATTGGAATAAAACAATAGTTGTAAGATCCATGCAGTGTTGCCAGAACTGGTGAGATGAAATTCAATCCTAGAACTGAATTTCATTCCAGTCTAGTAAGTCTTTCACATTACCTGAAACTCTGCTGTCTACAGTACCTCCAGAAGCCAAATAATATCCCTAAAAGTCCATAAAGTCCTTAGTTGAATTTCACAGAAAAAATTGTGTTATATAGGGTTGTTCATACAAGAAAGGTATTCCTTTCATTGATTGAAACAGCGATGAGAGCAACTTCTACAGAGGTCCAACTCAGAGAGGATGAATTCCTGATATTTCCAGAAGAGGTATAAGCCCATATCTTCCCCAAATAGAATGGGTCAATAGCAGTCAGTGTTTTTCTTTTTAGAAACCATAAAGATATGATCTATATTTTGGACATGGTTATAAGCACTTGAAATACATTACACATTAGCCCACTTAATTGGCCCAACCAATTTGAGATGGGTACTATAACTACCATTTAACAGATGAACAACAAAAAAAAGCCTTGCCCACGTCACATTTAAACCAGAGAAATCTGACTCTAGTGTCTTATAACCATTGCACAATTCTACCCACTTTGAACAAATATTACCCTTCAAATCTGTTCATATTCTGAGAATCTGCTTGTTAATATCAGGTTCATAATAAAATATCTCTATGACCCTTAACAGGATTTGTCAGGAGAAAATCAGAGCCAAAATTAGATGAGCTCTAAGGTCTTAGAGCCAAAAGAACTATGGAGATCTGAAAACCAGGGGAGAAAATTTCAAGAATAGCAGAGGAGGAGCCCATTCCAGTCCCCAGGAATTCATACAAGGCCAGTCAAATTCAGAGTATTCTTCTAAGTAGAGAAAGAGAAATTATGACTTCAAGAAAAATTGTACATCAACTATAAAGGTATCTATTATCATTTCAGAGATTCCAGTAATAAGGAATGTTTACAATAACTAACATTTGAACAGCTAGTGCATTAAGACTTTGAAAGGATTATTTGATTTGATCCTAATAATATCTCTATCATTCCCTTTGACTGAAACTGAAAGAGATTGTGTTTTGCCAAAGTTCACACTATAAATGGCAAACTAAAATTTGAACTCAGGACTGTCTTAAGCAGATTCTATGCTCTTAAACATTATAGTATACTAAACCCTACCACCATTTCCTTTAAAAATGCACGTAAGAAATAATATAAAATATCCCATTCAGATATCAAAATTGTAAAAACAAGGCTCTCAATGTCAATTGACAGTGAATTTAACAATGAAAATGAATTTTAGACAAAGTAATGCAGCATGAAGAAATGATAGATATTTCCTTTGGAGACAGAAAAAGATAAAGAAATAATTAGACCAAATGTGGTAGAAGATTAGAAAGTACAGAAAGAGAAGATGGAGAATAAAAATCCAAATCTTTTTTACTTTCCCAGAATATTTTATTTTTGTCATACAATTGTAAATGTAGTGAGCTAGTATTGCATTATTTATGAAGATAAGAGAGTTTATTGCTCTCATAGATTCTTCTATGAAGGGTACTTCCCAAGAAAAACCTTCATAACACAATTTCGTAATAGATTGAGGATGTGAAAATAATCTATAACACTATTCTTCAAATTGTATGCCAAGATCATCTACTTCAGGAACATCTGTGAAATTTGTTTAAAATGCACATAAATCATCCCAAAACCATCTTTAAGGCTGTTTCTTGGAATCATAATTTTAACAAGAACTGTGATTCTGACAATATACATTGTCTAATAACTTTGCAATGATTTAATTTAAATGGGCTATTTTTATCAAGATAAATAATTTCCTGCCTGAGTCCTTCTTTCACAGGCTTATAAGCTACCATCGAAGTAATTTTGCCATGTAGTATTCACTTAGTCCTGACCAGAGAAATTATCTTCTCTTCTCCTAATGATAAAGGGAACCAGTAATTTTATATGGTTGTGATTATTTCCCAAAGTAAACTTTTGCCCCATACTACCTCATAGCATTTCTCACAACTGTGTTTCTGAGATTGTTGATCAAGGAGTTTAACATGGGAGTTATGATAGGACAAAACACAACCACAGCATTACCATGGGAAAGGTGGTAATTAGGCCCAGGCACATGAACATGCAGGGCACAAATAACAAGATGACCACAGTGATGTGAGAGACACAGGTGGACACGGCTTTGAAACTCCCCTGTGAGATCTGAAATGTTTCTGGAAGGAACACCTAGGAGACCATCAAAATCAGGAAGTCTGACAGATAGCTGAACTTGATATTGGCAGCAACAGTGACCAAAAGTATGGGTGCCCCTGGAGGCTAGTTTCCACAAAGGGTGTGAGTCACGAATGAAGTTCTCTATGGCATTGGGGCCACATAATGGCAGACATATTGTGAACAGGCTCTCATGCTGGCATGGACCAAGCCTCTAGCCCAGGCCTGCCCTTATAGGAGGACACAAACTTGTCATCGCATGACTGCTGTGCAGAGCAGGAGATGGTAGATGGCTACATAGTGATATTAGACCATCAATGTGAGAAGGATGATCTCAGCAGCTCCAAAAAGATGATCGGCAAAGACTGGAGTCATTCATTACCTGAAAAAGACAATTTTTCTTACAGCAAGTGTATTATCTGGCATTTTAGTGGTCATGGATGAAGAACAGAAGCAGTAAATAATAAAAATAAGTAAGATAGGAAGAAAATGTAAAGTACTACCAAAGAGAATAAAGGAAAATAGCTAAATCAAAGAAAAGCTTGCTTAGTGGATAAGAATTCTTAATTCTCCAAAGATATAAAATCTACCTAAATTAATCTTTGTAAATAAAACCTAATTGAAAATACAAACTGAGCTTTGTGCTGTGACTACACTAGCTTATTTTAAATTTTTATTTAATTTGAAACATAAGAATAAGCTTAAATCAGAAAAAGAGTAGAAATGAGTGATTACTCATTATCAGATATCAAGATGTATTTTATGTGGCTCAAGCAGTTGAGTGCAAGCTTTCTACATATGATGTCCCCAGCCCTGTTACCTCAAAAAAAAAAAAAAAAATTACAATAGAGCAAATGCGATTTTATTGTGTATTAAGTGGAACATTAAAAAAATCATTAATGACACAAATTAGAGACCTTGGATTTGAAATCAATGGTTAAAAGATAATCATGCAACTATAAAATCAGCCATTCTGAAAAACAACTAAAATTCAGTTCTTATCAAATTCCTTAAATCAAGATAAATTTCAGATAGATCACTAGTTGAAATATAAATGATATCAATAGAAAGCTTTTGAAATGAAAATGAAATGCAAAAAATAATGTGAAAGAATATTTGATAAAAAAGAATTAAGGAAAATCTTCCTAAGGATGATATAATAACATATAATTTTGGTAAATCTTTTATGTAAAAATTAAAAAAACACCTGACCAAAGAATTTATACAGAGCATAAAAAGTTGAAAATAAACAACCCAGAAATATAATAACTACATTTAATAAAAGAAACAGGAATAATTTTATTAGTACATCATAAAAATCAGTATGGGTGATATTGACAGTGAAGAAAATAGGTAAAAGGTATTAACAGACAATTCACAGATAAAAAGTACAAATAATTTTAAACATAAAAAGTTGATCTAATCTAAGGGATCTCAATTACAGAATACAAAATAAAAACAATTTTAATAATTCATCATATTATCAAATACCATAAATGTATATCAAATGCTGGTTGTTGAGAATGGGAACAAACAAGTATTTCACAGACTGTTGCAGGATTGTGATTAGTACAACCTCAAGAATGGCAATTTGGCAATCACTTTTAAAATAAACATGTTAAATACATGGAACATTTGATGGAAAAATCCATTTTGTGGGACTCATATTTGTATATTTTTGAAAATATATATATTTATTGAAGAATTGTTGCTCATAGAAAAAGACTGGAAACAATATGAAGAACTGGAAACCTTAATTTAGTAAATCGCTTTGAGGTCTTTATGCAATAAGAGGCTAAGTGAGAATAATTAGGTGTACATGGACATGGGCTAATCAGGAAATAGCTTCAAGAGGTTTATGAGTTAAAAGTAAAATTTATACATTCAGACAAAATGCATATACATATATAAATATTCTATTTGTTAAGATTATTACTTGAAGAAACTTAAAAAAAAACAGAGGAAAGTGATTGCCACTGTGTAAGAACTTTGTGACTCTAGTTATGGATGGATAGGAGATTGACTTCTCACTTTATGACAGTTTGGATGTTTTCCATGTTTATTATTTATTATTTTTAAAGTTTCAATTAAAAAAAAATGTAATTATTAGATACATAAAAATCATGTGTGATGCAACTGAAATTAAAGAAAGAGGCCAGAATATAGAGCATCAAATATTTTAAATAACATAATAATGGACCTAAATGACAAGCATTTAACTAAAAACAAATCTATAACTGAGAAACAGTATTATAGATAATGCAGGAATTATTTAAAATCATTGCAATTATGAAATTTAAAATCAGTAATTCATTACATATTATTTTTGCCTCGCTAAAATATATTCATAATGCCTTTCTAGGTGGAGTGGCAAACAAGACAGTATTGAGCTTACATTCTATTAATAATTTGGAAACTGCAATCAATAGCAGTCATATCTGTAATTTTAATAATTGCTTCAAAGGAAATGAAAAGGTGCATTAAATTTAAGGTAACTTCTGGGTCCCAAGAGGATGTTTACTAAAGCCAAATGATTCTCCTCATGGAAGACAATTCATTCATTTATTGCCCGATATTACTTTACTTCTCCAGAGCTTCCTCATAGCATTTGTCATCTCTGAATTTCTCAGAGTATATATTAAAGGGTTTAGCGGGGGTTATGACTGTATAAAACAGGTTTAATGATTCGTCAATAGAAAAGTTTCTAGCAGGTCTTGCATACATGAAAATACGTGGAACAAAGAAGAAGACAATCACAGTGATGTGTGAACCACAGGATGAGCGGGCTTTCCTCCTCCCTTCCTGACTAAGGTTCATTAGGGAGTGTAAAATGACACCATAAGAGATGAGTAAGATCAGAAACACAATACTGCAGATCGGCCTTCCATTAGCCACCACTAAAAGTCCAACAACATAAGTGTCAGCACAGACAAGTTTCAATAAGGGGAACATGTCACAGAGAAAATGATCAATGACATTGGGATGGCAGAAGAGGAGCCCAAGAAGAGAAATCAGTTGAATGACTGAGTGCAGAAAACCCCCAATCCAGGACACTATTAGCAGCACAACACACACCCGTTGCCTCATGATAATCAGATAATGCACGGATTTACAGATGGCCACATAGCGGTCATATGCCATGGCCAACAGAAGAAAGACCTCTGATCCACCAAAAAAGTCCCCAAAAAGAGCTGGATTATACAAGTTTGGAAGGATATGATCTTTTGTCCAAAGAACAAGCCTAAAATCAACTTTGGGGAAATGACTGAGGCATAAATGATATCCATAAATGATAAACTAGCAATAAAGAAGTACATAGGTGATCCCAGGGACTTACTGACAGTTACATTCACAACAATGAGTTGCCCACCATGGTCAAAATGTAGAAGATTGAGAAGATAATAAAAAGTGCTTTCTGTTCCTTCTGTACCCAGGAGGACAAAATAATTCATATTTTTCCTTGGTTCTATATTATTTTATAGGTATTGATTTCAGATTTTAGAAGGAGTTTATCTATAAAAGAGTGAATGTGTTTTAAATGTATTATAAGAATAACCTTTCTTTTTTATTCATTCAATCAAAAAATGTGTAAGCATCTATTTCTGTCAAAACAAACTTGAACATTGTAATTACAAATTAGATTAAGACATAATTCTCTGCTTTCAGTGATTTGATACATAGTAATGGGATCAGACAAGGCAATGTACTATTATAAATATCTTCTTGTCATGATATGGGTGCATATTGTAGAAATATCTAAATAAAGCTTAGATCAAGGTAGAGATCCTAGAGGAAGCTTGTTTTTGGTCTGTTTTAAAGAATTGATAATTGGCTAGAACAAGACAGGATGAGAAGGGATTTCTATGAAAAGGTGTACTACGTATAAAGTCACTATCATGTAAATTTGAAGACCCATTTAAGCTAATCTACATGTTCAAGTGGGTACAGCTAAAAATGAATGAAAGGTTATAGACCCAAGGTCACTGACCTGGTTTTCATCTGAGATCACTGAAATCTCATTATTTTCTTTGCTTGGATTTACCTGCTCATCCTAACTAAAATGCTAAAACATCCCAATTTTGTGACTAGAGTCTGTATATTTCCCCTAATTTTCAATATTATACATACAATGACTTAGTAGATATTATTAATCACATCTAAAACTAGTATTTTTAAAACTTAATTTTTAATTTTATCCACTAAACCTATCTCTTCCTAGATATTCTTTTCTCATTAAATGAAACCATTGTCCTGTTACTGTTCACACTAAGTATCTCCTCCTTGTATTCCACTAACATCACTTACTGATACCTTTAACAAAGCCTGCTGACTCTACCTTCAAAATATATCACAATTCATATGGTATTCAATAGCTCCCTGATACATTCTTTGATCCATTGCAATAACCTCCTGCCTGGTCGCTCTGCTTTAATTCTTCCCTTTTAACAATCCATTCTCCTGCAGTAGCCAAATCATCCTTTGAAATATGATTCCAATTATTCCACTCCCCTGCTCAAAAACCCTATAGTGTATTTCTGTCATAAACTAAACAGAGTACAATCTTGCTTCTTTGACTGACAAGACTCTAGTGGATTTGGTTTTCAGGCTACCTCTAGACACTTACTTTTTACAAGTCTCTGAATGAATTCTAATCCAATTTTTTACTATTACTCAAATGTACAAAATGTTTTTCCATCTTTTTAGTTTAATCTATTCTTTTTATATATCTTAATTTCAGAAGTCATAAGCAGTTTACTTATAAAATAATGATAAATGTTAGGGAAAAGTGTATTGTAAGTTTAATTTTTAATTTATTCATTCAATTGACAAATTTCTATAGAACACCTCTATTGAGTTAAGCTTTCAAATAAGTTAGATACCAAGTCATCATATCCACTAATTCATTAAGGCTCAAGGATTGCACCAGGGGCCACATCATCAGAGGACAGAAATTGTGGTGGTTGACAGTCACCTATTTGACATTTTATACTCTATTTTTTCTAGTGGCACACACACTTCTTGAGGTCATAAGATGGTTAATGATTTCATGTGATAATTTATTTTATCTATTCATAACCATATTATGTATTCTGATGAAAAATTAACTTCTTAGTTTTTCTTCCTCTTATTTGTCAATGAAACTCAACTTATGTTGAGGAAGACTCTAGCAAGTTGCCTTTTACATTGGCTTACAAATGTTTCATTCCTCACTCAATGGACTTAATTAATATCCATGAAACCCACAAAGCCAATTTCTACTGATTTTTTAATAAACCACATTGTTAGTATACATGTAGAATCTATTTCATTTTACTCAGTATATAGCTCTCATAATTTAGGAAATAGATATGTAGAAAAATTTCATGATAAAATATATTAAAAACAATATAATTATATTTTTCTAAATCAAATGGTGAGGCTTTAAATAAGTGCTAGTCATCACTCTGACTCATACTTTGCACATTAGAAAAATGAGATTAAGATAGTAACTTACTTAATTTTTGTGAGCATCTAATAAGCTAAAATGTATGAAAGCATATGTAGCACAGTGTCCATAACAAATTGGAAAATCTTCCTACCTTTTTTATAAAGTATCTGAAAGCTTAATTTTTAGCAAACTACCATAATTAATAACTTTATATCCCTCTGAAATGTAGAACAGCATGCCAAGAAAACTAATCTTTCATTCTATTAGTTCAAATGAAATAGACAAAATAATGAAAAGAAATTATAACCTCGCAATGACACCTATGATGTGTTATGCAAAACTATGAATCAAATGTTATGTCTATGATTAAATTATATATGCCCTAATCCTTCCAGTAATAAATATTATTATTTCCATTTTGTAGTTGAAAATACTGAGGTTTACAATACTTACTTTTTTCAAGACCACATATTTTAAAGAACTAGTTGGTATATAATTTCGATTGACTTCAAAGCCCCTGTGTGTTCAGCAGAAGTTTTTTCAACTTTTCAATTCTTAGAATTTCAAGTGATATAAATTCTTACATAATAAAAAATTAACGTAATCACAAAACTTGTTTTCCACTATTAACTGTTAAAATCTTACCTTTTGAAACCTTGTTTACACTCTGAATGAGACTTTTTAATTTACAGGTAAATACCTGGAAATTCATTCTCTGATTCAACGTGACCACGGAAGGAAAAAATCTGCATTTTTGCTTGGAGATAAATTTGATTCCCTATATCTATGTCTATGCATTTTCTTTACAGCCTTTTCTTAATAATCCAGAAAACTATCATTTGAACTATGCATCTATTTGAAAGGAATTCCATGATGCAAACAGAAAAAAAAAACTTCCTTTGTTAGGATAATTTATTAAAAAGGCAAACAAATTCTATATCTATCTAAGATGATAGAACTACACATTTATGATGGAATTCTTTCCAAGTAATTTCTTTTCTGAAATCTTTGATAAAGAAAAATCTTCAATTTAGACTTTGGCCATATGTATCTATTGTACTGAATTGGCCAAACTAGCTGTACTTGAGATTTTGAGAGTTTTGTTAAGGCAAAAAGTAGACATGCTTTAGATTTTATGGGTAATATACTGACTTTTTATATGATGTATTAAGCATAATAAAGCATCTCATGAAGTAGTTATAACAGTTTTTTAAAAGATAATTTTTTTTCTTCTATATGAACAAAGAACATTGGATCTTTTATCCCTTCTAACTACAGCATTTAATTTTGAATTTTGCAATTGGAGTATGTCCAACACTACTTTCTGCTTAAGTATGTTCTCTGGGATTTTCTACATAATTTTTAAAGAATATAAAAATATAAAGAAGCTACTAAACCAATCACATAATGAGAGAGGAACTCCATCTCACGCCTTATATAAAACTCAACTTAAGGTGGATCAAATATATAAATATAAGAGCCAAGACCATAAAGACTCTGGAAGATAATGTATGGAAACATCTACAGGACCTTGTAATAGAAAATGTTTTCATGGACTTCACACCCAAAGTACAAACAGTGAAAGAAAAATACATAAATGGGATCTCCTCAAAATTAAAATCTTTTGCACCTCAAAGGAGGTTATCAAGAAACTAAAGAGGCAGCCTACCCAATGGGAGAAAATATTGGACAAACATATATCTGATAGGAGCCTAATATCCAGCATATATAAAGAAATCCTACACTTCAAAAATAAAAAGTCAAACAACCCATTGAAAAGCTGGGTAAGCGAATTGAAAAGACACTTCTCTAAGGAAGAAACACAAATGGCTGAAAAGCACATGAAAAGATGCTCAACATCACTAGCTATTAGGGAAATGCAAATCAAAACTACAAGGAGATACCATCTTACACCCATTACACTGGTGACTATTAAAAAATAGAGGACTACAAGTGTTGGAGAGGATGTGGAGGAATGGGAACACTCATCCACTGGGGGTGGGAATGTGGAATGGTCCAGCCATTGTGGAGGACAGTTTGGTGGTTCCACTAAAAACTCACTATAGAATGGCAATAGGATCCCACAATTCCACTGCTGGGTACATAACTGGAAGAAATAAAAATTAGGACACGTACAGATATATGCACACCAATGTTCATAGTGGCATTATTCACTATTGCCATAACTTAGAATTAATCCAAATGCCTATCAACAGATGAATGGGTAAACAAAATGAAAAAAAAAAATAAGACACTGAGGAATAAATGGAAGAAAATGTCACTGAACATAAAGGACAAAAGATATTACAATGATGAAAGGCAAAATGTAAAAAAAAAATAAATAAATATTTTTCATTATTTTTTAATATACCAATTTCAAAATTTTATTTTATTTTTAGTTTTCTTTACATTTTTATGTATTTTATTTCTTATGTTTAAACCTTTCACTATTATTTCATTTTCCTATTACTTGTATTTGACTATTTCATTGGCTTCATTTTTGAAGAAGCTTTAGATCACAGAAGGGTTACAACTGGGGAAGGGGAGGGTCATCAGTGTGGGGTATCAGTGATGGGGGATACATGGGAGGAAGTTCACCTGGACATACATATAAGATATATAAGTGTGTTCAAATGTTCATGGGGCATTGTCACAGTGGGTGGAGATTCATACGATAACTGAGAGAATATTGAATTCCCTTCCTGGAGGGCTCTGTCACATTCTCCAAGGTAACAACAACTATCTCCCAAGTCCAGGGGCAATGACTGGCAAAGGAGGATGGTCCATTGATGGACCCTTGATATTGATAACTATGCTTGTGAGCTGTTGCTTTGAAATTGTGACTTAGCCTAGTGTTGTGGGGTGCTTAAGAGTTTCCTCCTGATAGCCTCCTTGTTGCTCAAATGTGACCTCACTCTAAGCCAAACTCAGCATATAAATACATTACCTTCTCCCCAGTGTGGGACATGACTTCCAGGGATAAGCCTTCCTGGCACCTTGGGATTACTACCAAGCAACTAGCAATGACATTGGAAAAAGTCCTCGAATAAAAGGCGGGGAAAGGTAAAGAAAAATGTGTTTATATGGCTAAGAGACTTCAAAGTGAGTCAGGAGGTCATCTCAGAGGTAATGCTTATACAAATCTCAGCAGGATCTCATAGAGTGCCAAAGTGGATTCCACCTCAAATAGTGGGGCTCTTGAAGGCTCTGGAGACATCCATGTCCCATAGTCAGGGCAGATAGCTCTGGAGTTTGGTACCTTGCCAGTGGGCCCTACTTGGAATTTGTTCTCCTAAGAGTGATAGAGTTGGGCTCAGTACTGGCTTCCCTACACATGGCTCATCTATCTTTTCTATTTTAACCTATTCTTGGTGCTGGAGATGGTAGGTGCATGTCCAAGAGACTTGAATCTTTGGGCAGTCCATGTGCTAGCTGGGCCCTGAGCCTCAGCAGAGTTGCAGCACCTACTCTCCAGTTCATTGGACTCACCCAGGACAACTAACAAGGACGTGAGGATTAACAACCACCATACCAAGGAAACAAGAAAGCCTACAACTGCAAACAAGAGTCCCATCCATTGGCTGTATGAGATCGAGGCCCCCTCTCAATTAGAAGTGGAGTGAACATCACCATCCCAGAATCCTCATGATTAGGCGATGAACTATGGACTAGAGTGGACTTACTGGTATTATGCAATAGACTTGTGATTCTAGCAATGGAAGAAATTACAGCATTGATGTGGAGGCGATGGCCACTGGAGGTTCTGGGGGTAGGGGGAGGGAAAGACAGGTGTAAAGAAGGTGTTTTTTTCAGGACTTGGGAATCATCCTGAATGGCATTGCAATGACAGACATATGCCATTATATATCTGCCCATAACTTACAGAATTGTGTGGGAAAGAGTGTAAACTTCAATGTGTACTGTGGTCCATTCTCAATGGCAATGTCCCACAATGCATTTAAACTGGATTGAATATGCCACACTAATGAATGATGTTGTTTATGTGGGAGGGTTTGGGAGGCGTGGAGAGGGGGGCTTATGGGAATCCCTATTTTTTTGTGTAACATTTGTGTAATCTAAGTATCTTTAAGAAATTTAAAAAAAACATATAATTAAAAAAAAGAAAAGAGGCTTTGGACAGCATAAGGGGTTTGTAAATTTTAAAAAATGATGAATTTGTCACTTATTTTCCCATTTTACTGTTGCATAATTTTCTTTCTTTTTATTTAATACTCAAATAATTTTGTCTTTAAATGTGGTTATATATTGTTTTAGTTTGCCAAAGTGCTGCCAATGCAAATTAACAGAAATGTGTTGGTTTTTATAAAAGAAATTTATTTGCAGTAAAAATTACAATTCCAACGTGCCCAAGAAAAGTTCAAATCGAGGCACCATAAGAAGTGCTTTCAACAGCTACCACATGTTGAAGGAAGATAGTCACCAATCTCTGACAAGGTTTGAACTCATCTGTGAGCATACAGGCTAGGATTGTCTCTTCTTGAACTGCTCCATGGGTCCAGCTTCAGGGAGCTTTGTGCTTAAGCTATCTTCTGGTCCTCTTATCCCAAAGGCAGGATCAAAAATGGTGGCTTCCTTTTCTTCTGTGTCTGTTTGCATCTCTCTTTGTGTCTCTGGGTTTATAATAGACCCAGCAAGGTTACAGAGACTCAACCTGAGTCATGCCTCACTGACATGGTCCAATCAAAAGCCCTAAATCCATCTTATTGAGCAATCTAATCAAAGGACCCTCAACAGATTTTTAATACAATCAAATGGATCACACCCACAGGATTAGATTAGTTTGAAAACATAATCTTTCTCTCTTTGGGATTCATAAAATAATCTCAAACTGCCACAGATAAGTTAGAATTTAATCTCCAATTTAGATGTAATAACAATATTTCTCCAAATATACATTAGTAAAATAATTGAGAACCTATAATGTGCCAGATGTTATGCTATGAGCTAGGGATACAATATTCAATAAAACAGAATTGTTTTTTTAAATATCCTGTCTGCATAGACCATACATTCTTGTAATAGATAATAAATAAAGGATTGACTTTTGAAAGTAGCGACTGTCTGATAAGTTCTATAAAGGAAACAGAGTACTATGCCAGAAAATAAGAGGAAGAGTTTACATTTCAATAAGGCATGCAGAGAAAGCAGTTTATAAAGATTATATTAAGTGGAGATTTAAAGGCTGAGATATCACTACCATGGGAAGTGCTGTTACATGGGGAAGGACTAAATTTGAAAAAAGTTCAGCAAGCTTAAGACACTGAAAGGCCAGTGTATTGGAGGGTAAATAGGAAAGGGACAGAACAGAACAAACTGAAGTTTAAGAGATGAATAGGAAACAAACACTAAGAGCAATACAGATCTTTGTAAGGGATTTGGATTGTATTTAAAATCCTTTTAAAGGGACAGCAAATAAACTAAGAAAAGCAATTTGTAATTGAGGAGGCTTGCATCTGATGAAACATCTCAATATCAAGGTGGAAGAACTACTTGAGAATGGCTAACAAATCATATGCTATACTATTCTAGTTCCAGACGGTTAAAGTCTATTCTATTCATGTGTCTTTCTAATTCATCATTAAGCAAAAAGTCTTGCACAGCAGGTATTTTGTAAAAATTACATAAGTATATGACTATTACTCTCTATAGCATCAACTGTGATACTTTTCCTACTCTCCAACTTCCTTAGGGTCCTTTAAGTCTGCCATTTTACCCTATGTGTAGGGCTAAAAACCGTTTTGTAGAAATAAAAAAAAAACTACCTATGGAATAAATTAAATATGTTCTCATGATTATACTGAACATTAGTAGTATATGGCCACTAAAATTGGTTTGAAGTCATCCCACTAATTTTGTTAGTTTCCTAATGTGTGAATCCATTTCCCAAATATAAAAACCAAGAAACTACAATTCCCAATCTGCTTTTCTGCTAGAGTGCAGACATATGACTGGTTGGTTTTGCCATCCAGGTACATCTGTGAAAATCTTTGAGTTGGAAATTAGTGATAAGAGGCTGGTTACTGATGAGGTCTCAATAGAACCCTGAGTCTTTCTGAAATCAAGGGAAAAGGTAGGAGCTTTCCTGTTTGGCCAGTGGCAGCACAGCCGTGGTGTCAGCAGCAGCAACTCACTTAGCAGGACAGTCATGTATGGTGGGCTTCTGAATGTGGGTCCCTGTGGCTCAATCTCCCCCCAACCCCCAGGGTTTTTGTTTGTTTGTTTGTTTGTTTTTGAAAGAAGCTTTACATTACATAAACATTACGTCGAAAATATAGGGAGATTCCCAAGTAACGTATCCCTTCCTCCTCCCAAACTTTTCCCCATTAACTGCATCTTTCATTAGTGTGGTTCATTTCTTACAACTGTTGAGCACATATTGAAGCATTGCTAATAATAATGGTCTATAATATACATTATAGTTTACACTTAGCACAACACAATTTTATATGTTTTGAAAACGTGTATAAAGGCCTGGTATCCATCATTGCAATGTCATGCAATAATATTCCAGTGTTCCAAAAATGCACCATGTTAAACCTATTCTCCCCTCTCCCTCTTCTCAGAACTTCTGGTGGCCACTGCCTTTATATCAATAATATTATGCTAGAATAATAATATCTACTTTAGTCCATAGTTGCATTCCTCCCTTATGTTTGTTCATTCCTCATTCTTGGGGACTTAGAGATCGTGATGACCACTCTGTTTCTGACTGAGAGGGAGCTTAGATCGATGGGGCAGATGGATGGAACTGTCATGCTGGCATTTGTAGATACTCTGTTTTTTGGGGATTGATTTTGTTCATCATCATCCTTTTGTTAGTTGTCTTGGGAATGTCCAATGAAGTGGAGAGTAAATATTACACCTCTGCTGACATTCAGGGCTCAATTGGCGTATGAACAGACTGAAGATTTAAATCCCTGGAACATGTATTTAACAAGTATAGTGCTAATTATAGGTTCAAATAAAAGGTGCTGAAGAGTAATTTTTAGGGAAATTTTAAATGAGTCTAACTCTGTTACATTTGGGAACAAATATATAAAAGTATGGTGCACTGACAGGTTGTTGAATTCCTGAGATTGTCTGCTCCACTTATGGTATCTAGATATCTCTAGAGCCCTCAGGAGCCCTGCTGTTTGAGACACTGTTTACTGTGTCAGTCAATGAGATCCTCCTGAGACTTGTGTAAGGCATAACTTCTGGAATGACGTCCTGCCTGACTTTGATATCTCTTAGCAATAAAAACTCATTTGAATTTAATATTTCTACAATTTGGTCAAAGTCTTTTTCCACACCAGGGAGCTTCATTCCTGGGAGTGATGTCCCATGTGTGTGTGTGTGGGGGGGGAAGGTAATGAGTTTATATGCTGAGTTTGACTTAGAGAGAGACCACATTTGAGCAACAAGGAGACTTTCAGTGTAACTCTTAGGCAACATATATTACTAGGCTAATTGTCAGTTTCATAAGAACAATGTTCATAAGTACAAACATCAATACCAAGGGCCTGGCATAATGGTCTGTCCTCCTAGGCACTGCCCATATGCTCGAGGGAATATTGACATTCTATTAGAGAATGTAGCAGGGCTTCCCAGGATGGGAATTCAATATTCTTTCAGTTATTGTGTGGGTCTCCACCACTGAGGCAACACCCCATGACAATCTGAACATATTCATATGCCATATAAGCATGGCCCAGATGCACCCTTTTCCACATATTCCCCCATCACTGAATCTTGACTCTGACTCCAGCCCTTTTAAAGAGTCTTAAAAGTATTTAATTGTTTATAATAAAGTCATTCTAATTAAACTAATTAGAGATGATTTTGAGTCCTCACTAAGAACCCTGGTTTATATTCCAAAATAACTTACATTTTCCATTTCAGTAAACACCAGGGTTGGAATGTCAATAATTTCAGAAGCATTCCAGTTAACAAGGGTCTTTTTTTACAAAAGCAGTTACTCTTCAGTAGGTTAAATGGATATGATGACCATTTATTTAGGAAATACTTATTAAGCTTTTTTTTTTTTTTTTTTCCTTCTGTGTGAACCATTGCTGTAGGTTCTGGTGATGGAGTAGCCACCTAAATAAGACAATGCCTCTACATTCATGAAATTGACAGTCCATTTGCTGGAAAGGGCCACAATAAACACGTGAATCAGATTGTAAAAATTATGTAGAGAAAATGTAATGGGATAATGTAATTGAGAGTAACTTAAGGAAACAGAAGATATTTTTACAATGGATGGTTAAGGAAATCCTCTGTAAAAAGGAAACTAAGTTTTTAGCAGATTTTACACTCAGAACATATCTCAATTATTTATATGTTTACTTATTTTTCACCTATATCTCTCCACTTGAAAGTGTTTGAAAAATTTGGGTTCTGTAGCCAAACTTCATGGTTTCAAATCCCACCTCAGACATTCATTAGCTTGTGACCTTGGATAATTTATTTGAAATGTAGACTGAGTAAGGACAAATCATCAATGTGAAGATCTAGAGGAGAAGCATTTCAGTAAGGGAAAAGAAGCAGCACAAAGGTCCAGAAACCAGAGTGAGGCCATTGTGAATGGAACACAGTGAACATGGATGAGTGGTGAGAGATGAGGTCATAGACATGTGTATTTGGGTGGGAAGCAATTGTGCAGGCCCTTGTAGACCATGAAAAGGCTAATTAGACTTTGGTGTAAATTTGGTTAAAGAGATAAATTTTCTTCTACCAATCATCTTAGCTCAGTGGCTTTAAGTGAATACAGGACATTTACTTGGGGAAAAATTAGTCATGATTGAAAGAAAAGTAGTCCGTGAAGAGGGAAAGTGGAGATCTGTGTTGTGAACTGCATCAAAGAGTTATCAAAGAGAGAAACTACCACAAAGGATACACAAAGTTTTCTGGAAAAAGATATTGCTGGAGGAAATGTGTTATTTACCTTTATCTTGATTTCAATGTAGAGCTGAATTTATAATAATACAGTTAAGATTGTTGGTGAACTTTGAGTCAGAATAGACGAGTGTAGAGAATGATGTTCATCCAGGTCAAATAAAATTCACCTTCTCATGACTACAAATACGTCTAGTGGTTTTACTCCTGTCCTTTAAACTTGTTTGCTCTCATTCCTGGACATGATTAGATAAACATTGCAAATTCTCTCTTGGATCTCTTTGAACACCCAATGTAAAGTGGCCCTTGTATCTTAGTCACTATCTATTCTATCAGTTGTTTCATTCATTTTTAGCACTTTTCACTGCAAGAATTTATCTTGATTATTCATGTTTACTTATGTATTGCCTAGATATCTCCACTAGAAATTGTTGGAAAAAAGTAGGGTCTGGATCCAAACAACATGGGTTCAAATTTTACCTCTGGCATTCACTAGCTTGTGTCCTTGGGAAACAGTTAAATTTCCAAACTTCAGTTAATTATCTTGGAAGCAGAAATAGAAGTACTTATTTCATAAGACTATTATAAAGTTTAAAAAAGACACGTCCTGCATAGTATCTGTTGCATTGTACTCAATAAATGATAGTTTTCTCTCCAATTATTATTCTATTGTTTTATTTGTCACAAAAATATCATTAAATGTTTGTGGTCTTTCTTGTTGGATTTTGTCTTAAGAGACATTTAAACCTGTAAGGTGACTTCTTCAGAGAGTTAATCTTATCCATCCAGCATTAATTTTATTCGATTTACTCTCAATATTCTCAATGTTCCTCATTGCTTCCTAGGATAATGTTGAGGATTGATTCATGTCACCCACAAAAGACATGCTGAAATCCTAAGACCAGGTCTGTGGGTCTGAACCTATTTATAACTAGAATCTTTGACTATGGCATTATTAGTTAAGATGTGGCTAAAATGAATGAGGACATGTTTTAATCCAAAATATTGAAGATCTTATAAAATAAGGAATTTGGACACCAAAGTAGAAGCCAGAATTTAGGAAAAGGAAGAGGAAGAAGAGATTCCCACATGAAAACAGAGGCAGAAATTAGTGTGTTGCATTTGTAAGTCAAGGAACCCCAAGAATTTGTCAAAATCCAGCACCAGAATGCTACAGACTCTGAGGGAAAGCATGTCCTCAGGACACTCTGATGTTGGACTTCCAGTATGCAAAACTGAGCCAATTTTCCTGTGGTTTAATCCAACCAATGTCTGGTATATGTCATGTCAGCTGAAAAATTTAATACATTTTGTCTACATTCAATTGAATGGTAAATATAAATCATAGAATATTTTAAAAGTCAGACAAAAATGAGACTGATGAAAAAGTGAGGGAGATAATAAAGAGTGACATTTATTAAACACCTATTGAATACCAGACTCTCATCTGTATACTTTGCACATTTTATTTCATCCATTGCTTAATATAGCCCTAGGATGTATATACTATTATGTCATTTTACTTATAAATTATGATTAAAATATGATTTTGGAGATTGTGAAATGTATGCAGTGTTACATAAACTGATATGACAGAAATCAATCACTGTTCTGTTGACTCTAAAGTCCAAAGTCTTTCCACATTATCTGAAACATTGTTGTCTCCAGGACTTCCAGAGACTGAATAATGTCTCTAAAAGTCAACAATGTACTTTAGTGACATTCATAGAGAAAGTTATGTGACAAAGAATTGAGGATAGTGCAAGATCCATAGAAGACCTGATCCAGATAAAATGAGGCTTCTTCTATTTCTAGAAGAGATATCACCCCTAATCTGCACAAACTGTAAGCTGGATCAACTGGGGTCAATATTTATTCCATTTTAAAACCACTTATATAATGTTTACTTTGTGCCAGGGACTGCTATGCACACTTAACATATATTAACAAAACTATTCTAACCATTTTACAAATGCAAATTAAGCATAGAAAGGTTAAATAACTTGCTCGGATCATAATCAAATCAAAAACCTAACACCAAAGTCTGCTTTCAACCACTCTGCTATAATATCTCTTTTGAATAAATACAGCCCGTTCTTTTAACTCTGTTCAGATTCTGGATGTCTATCTTGTTAACCTCAGATTCATAGTGAAGTGATTCTTTGATCTTCAAACAGGACTTGTGAGGAGAAAATCAAAATAACATTTGGATGATGTAATCTCCAATGCTTTGGAACCATAAGCCTTATAGAGATCAGAAAATCAGAAGAAAGAAATCAGGAACTCCAAGGAGATTTGGCCCATTCTGTGAGAACTACCATTCCAGTCATCAATCAGAGGAGTCTTTATCATATCAGGGACAAATAAATTATGGTTCATTACCTTTAAATCTAAAAAAAAAATAGATTTCAGATATTACAGTGTTAAAAATGGTTATGATATTTAACATGTAATATTATTTAATAGCACTAAGATTTTTACAGAGATTATTATTTGATTCTAATACTACCTTGAATATTCTCTTTTAACTGAAATATAAATTTGGTCATGCTTTCTCAAGTTCACATTGTAAGTGACAAAACTGGTTTTAAATCCAGTACTGTCTTACTCAGATCCTATTCTCCTAAGCATTATTATAAATTAAACCCTATGACACATTCTTCGAAAATGTGCATACAAAATATGATACAGAAAATCTTCACACAGCAAAACCATGATAACAAGGCTCCTAATGTGAAAGACTGGTTAAGAACAAAGTAACAAGCAGTTTTATCCAATGTCAAAGGCAGAAAATGAGAGAGAATCAGATCAAAAGTGGCAGAAGAACAGAAATTACAGAAGTCCAAGAAAGTACAGAAAGAGAAGATGTAGAAAAAATATCCAAAATATTTATAATTGCCAAAAATGTTTTAGTTTTGTTTTGCAATTAAAAGGGTAGTGAGCTTTCATTGAATGATTTATGAAGATTTGAGACTTTCATGGTTCTCATAGCTCCTACTCTAAGGATACTTCCCAAGAAATGTCTAATAAGTAGATT
>JAQZBX010019561.1:0-33704 GCA_029593785.1 Cabassous unicinctus | reverse complement strand
TGGGCGGCTGGGCGAAGTCAGGAGTCGTTAGGGAAAGGGACAGATTTGGGGATGAGAAAGAGTGAGGTGAAGGCTTCCCATATAAGGCTATAACTGAGGCGAGAGCTCTGATTGGTGAGGAGGAATAAGGAAGAGAGAGAGAGAGGGGGCAGGCGGCACGCCGTCCGTTAGGACAGTGTGGGCGGCTCTCTGAGCTGTTCTGGCGGAACAGAGGGCGGTGTTCGCCCGTACCTTGGCTGAGGGCGATGTGCACCCTTACCAGCCACCCCTCACTAGGCGGTGACGTCTCCCGCACTAGGAGGTCAGGATTTCAGAGAGCCAGACCTCAGCACTGTGTCCTGTTGGAAGGGCGCCCTCGTCTCCCTCCTCAGGGATTGTCAGGTACTTGGTGTGTGGTAGGAGGAGGGATTGGGGAGTGACTGCTTAATGGGTACAGGGTTTCCTTTTGGGGTTGATAAAAATGTTCTAGAACTAGATAGTGCTGATGGCCAAATAACATTGTTAATACACTAAATGCCACTTAATTATACACTTAAAATGTGAAAAATGATAAGAAAATGAATCAAGAATGAATTGCTCATTATCAGGAAAAATATTTGACAAAAATCATGCATGAGGAGCATTGTATGTTGGAACTATTAGTAAAAAAAAAATTTAAATCAGCAGTCTAAAATTTGTTCAATGAACTAAAACTATCCAGGGTGAAAAAACTAAAGGAAATTAGGAAAACTTCTTTGAATAAAATATAGACAAGGAACTTACTTAAAAGGTGCCAAAGAGAAATTCTGGATCTGAAAAGTACAATAATTGAAATGAAAATATTCAATAGAACAATTCAACAGCAGATTTCAACAGACAGAAGAAAAGGTTAGAAAACATGTACAAGACAATTGGAATTTCCCAGAGGGAGGAACATAAGGAAAAGTGAATGAATAAAAATGAATAGAGCCTCAGTAACTTGTGGGACACTAACAAGTGTAGCATAATAAGTATAATTGGAGTTACAGTAGGATGAGTGCGAGAGAAAAAGTTTTTGAAAATGTAGAAATAATGGCTGAAAACTAACAAAATCAGACAAAAGACATAAAGATACACATCCAAGTAAACTCCAAGGAAAAGAATTTCAAGTAAAATAAACTCCAAGTAAAAAGAACTCAAAAAGTCAGGACCAAGACAAATATAAACTGAAAATCCAAAGACAAAGAGAATTGTGAAAGCAGCAAGAGAGAAACAACTTGTCACATACAAGGGATTCCAGTAAGATTTGCAATTTATATCTCATCAAGAACCATGGAATCCAAAGGTCAACAGGATGACATACTTAAAGTCCTTAAAGAAACAAACAAAAAAAAAGCAACCTTTCAACCAAGAATTTCTAATCTGCAAAATAATTCAAGAATGAAGGAGAGAATAACACATTTCCAGGGAAACAAAAGCAGAAACAGTTCATTATAAGAAGACCTGACCTCAAAGAAATGCCAAAGGGATGCATTCAAGCTAAAATAAAATAACACCAGAAAGTAGCTTAAGGCCATATGAAGACATAAAGAATATTGGTAAAAGGAATGACATAGGTAAAGGCAAAATATTAATTATAGTACCTCTGATTTGTAACTGATTTCCCCCAATATGACATTTTAAGCAAATTTTAAATAAAAATTTAATTCTTCATTAATCTTACTCAATATACACAGATGAAAACTGAGACTATAATAATATAACATTATAAAGGGAGGGCCACAGATGTATATAGTAAAGCATTTGTATACTATTGAAACAGAGATTTAGTCATTTGAAATAGGTTACTGTTAATTTAATATGTTAATTGAAATCACAAAAATAACTACTAAGAAAATAACTAAAAATCACAGAGAAAAGAAAAAATGAAGGGAAACAAAGTGGTACTTGTAAAAGTTAGGCTAATGCATCCAACTGGACCAGGTAATGGTGTCCAGTTGGTGAGTTGATTGCATCAATGGCTGGTTACATCTACAATCAACTGAGGAGATTGCCACCAGCAATGAGTGACATCTCATTCAATCAGATGAAGGTCTCAAAATGAGAAGTGATTTCAGCATTCTCAGTGTGAATTTCCATCTCTAGAGAGCCAGCATCTCTAGGAGAACTCATCAAGGACCTTCATTGGAATAACTGGCTTACAGCCTGCCTAGAGAATTTGGACTTGTGTATCCTCATGGTCACATGAGACAATTTTTTAAAATCTCATACAATTTACAGATATCTTCTTTTGCTTCTGTTTCCCTAGAGAACCCCGACTAATACAGTAATCTACAGAAATTCATTAAGTAAAAATTAAGCAGTTACAAGTAACTGAGGAACAAAAAGTATGCAATACATATGGAAAGAAATAGCTTAATGTCAAAAGTTATTACCGTGAAGTCAAGGGATTAAATACCACTATTAAATGGCAGAGATTGGCTGAAAAATTACCATCCTTCTATATGGTGCCTACAAGAGAGTCAATTTAGATATAAAGACACAAAGATGAAGGAAAAAGATTTTGCATGCAAATATTAACGAAACTAGAGCTATAGTGCTTATGTTTTTTTCAGACAAAATAAACTTAATGTCATAAATTTTGCAAAAGAAAAAGGAGGATATAACATAGTGATGTTTTTCAATCCAGCAAGTAGATATAACATTTATAAACATATATGCACCTAACACAGTCCTAAAATACATGAACCAACTAAAATATAAGCATTGAGCAGGGCAGCAGGAGAAAAGGAAAAACCTGTTCAATTTTGCAAAATGGTGGTACCACTGACAGAAATAGGAAGGAAGTTGGCAAAGGCAGATACATTTTAACTTAAACAGTTAAGTTTGAGGTTAGAAGAAGACAGCTTGGTGGAATTAGCCAGCCAGCTGCTGGAAGTGAAACAGTCCCTGGGTCCGGGCTGCATTCATATTCAATGTCACTTGTTAGCTGGATGTTCACATTTGCACATACACATTACATTCAGTTAGTATTGCAGAGCAACTGTTATGTAGCACTGTAGTGGATGCAAAGGTCTGGAAAACAAGAGCAGGTGCTGTATTAAAGAAACTGACAATCCAGCAGAAGGGATGAAACAAACATTCTGCGTGAAAAATACAAGCAAGTCCTCTAGGAGAGGCTTGAAGTGATGCAGAGGTTCACAGCTGGAGAGGATTGAGGATCTGCAGCCTTGTTTTGTTTCAACACACCATATATAGATACAATATTATTCTAAAACTTGTGAGCTCCTGAAAGGATTTTGGCCAGCAGATTGGAAACTTTTCACAAATGAAGAATAACGCTCAACTCTCAAGTGAGAAAGGAAAATTATGACCAGCTCTTTTTCATAAAACCTGCTCCTTAATGCTCCACTGAACACTACGCATCCCTAAAGCTAATCTTAGAGGCATGTGACAGTTGATGATTGGTTACATGAATCCACAGGAAAAAAAATGCCCCTCCCCAGGGTGCATGACATACATCTTGTCTGTAGAACATGGCATGAAGGAAACAGTGGCTGCAAAAGGAGGAAAAAGCAAAGAAAATATACATGACAGCCTTAAGAAAAGCCCTCAGCGACAACATTCAGCCAGTGCTGAACTCGGAACCTCTTCCTCCTGGCAACAAAGAATGACTTTCCAGAATGCTCCTGTCACCCATCAGGTGCCCAATCTCCTTCCCAGCCCCGAGTCCGTGCTCCGACAGGGGCCTCCGGGCGCGCAGAGGCCGCGGAGCCCCAGGTCAAGGCACAACTGGGGGATGGGACCCGGTGGGAGGCAAGGGGGTGGGATCTGGGTAGTGGGCGGCAGAGGGCTCCGGGAACCTCAAAACACTTGAACCCAGATGAGGAGACAGGGCGACGATCGAGAGAAAAAGGACAGAGTATACCTAATGGAGTAGAAATGGAAATAAGGTGGGAGGGCGGTAAAGAGTCCTTGCTGAGGGTGCAGCTCCTGGGTGCAGCACAAAAAATAACTAGATAGTGGGAGAAGAGCCAGGTCAGGCTGACGAGGGAACGAGGTGCCACGTAGGGCTGAGAGGAGGCGCCCGCGCTGGCTCTACCTACAGGCAGGACCGGGCCGACGGGCGATGGTGGCGACGGCTCAGACGGCGGCTGGGACTCAGGAGGCGGCATGGCTCCAGGCAGGCGCAGGTCACATCCCCGGCAGTGGTTGCCAAAATATTCATTCTTTTTATTGCATATGGAACATTTTCCAGAATAGACTATATGTCAGACTTAACAAATTTCAAAATATTAAAATCATACCAAATCTCTCCACAAAGGGATGAGATTGTGAATCACTACCAAATTAGGAGAAGGAAAATTTACAAATATGTCGAAATTAAATAGAAACAATGGGTTAAAGAAGAAATCACAAGGAAATTATAAGATACTTAGAGATGAATATAAGTGAAAAAAAATATTCTAAACCTATGGGATGCATCAAAAGCAAAGCAGGGAGGCAAATTTAGAGTAATAAATGCATATATTTAAAAAAGAATGATCAAAAGCAATAACTTCACACCTATAGAAACTAGAAAAAAGAACAAATTAAAATCTACATTAGAAGAAGGAAAGGAAAAGTTTAATATTAAAATAGAAAAGAAAAATGAGATTCAGAATAAAAAGAGAGAACCAATGGAAGGAAATACTACCCTTTAAAAAGATCAATAAAACTGACAAATTTTAGCCAGAGTAAAGGAGACAAGAGGATAAACAAAACAAATAACTAAAATGAGCAATGGAATTAGGGACATTACTAAGAAACTAAGGAAATAAAAATTATTCTAAAAGAATGATATGAACAATTGTATCCCAATAAATTAGATAACCTAGATGAAAATAACAAATTCCTGGCTACATACAAATTACCAACTGTCTCACAAAGAAATACAAAAACTAAAAAAAGACCTATTGCAAATAGAGATTCAATCATACTCAAAATTCTACCATCCAGAAAAGTCCAGGGCCAGTTGGTTTCACTACTAAGTTCTACCAAGCATTTAAAGTAAATTTAACACCAATCCTTCTCAAACAGATCCAAAAAATCAAAAGAGAATATAACATCTTGTAACTGATTCTATGACGCAGCATTACAATGATCCCAAAGCCAGATAAAGACTGCACAAGAAAAAAAAAATTAACACCATTATCTGTCATAAATATAAATGCAAATATTCTCAACAAGTTACTGACAAATTAAATACACCAGTATATTAAAATCATTTATAAACTCTAACAAAGTGGAATTTATTCTAGAAATGAAAGGTTAAAAATAAGAAAATAAATTAAGGTGATAAACCACATTATTAGAATGAAGAAAAATAACACTAATCATGTCATTTAATGCAGATAAAGCATGAAAAATTCTAGAAATAGATGGAAAACTCAGTAAAGTGCATTTGTGGAAAACAACAAACATCACCTGAATTGTGAAAGAATGAAAACTTTCCCCACTAGGGGAAAAACAAGATAAGAATGCCACATCACAACTGTTATTGGACATTGTACTGGAAGTTTAGCTAGAGCAATTAAGCAATGAAAAGAAACAAAAGCCATCTAAATTGTAAAGGAAGAAGTAAAACTATGCCAATTTGCAGATGACTTGATCATATATATAGAAAACAAAAAAATTTACTAAGATGAACAAATAAATTCAGCTAACTGTAGGATATAGAAAATAAACACAAAAATCTGTTTATATTCTTTTCACAGGTAATTGACTATCTGAAAATTAAATTAATAAAAAATTCCATTTACAATCAATTATAAAAGAATAAAGTACCTAAGAATAAATTAAAAGGTGAAATGCATATTTTTTTCAAGATAATATTTTTATTGTCTATTCATTGCTTGCAAGGCACTGTGCTATATACATTATTTTTTAAAACAATTTATTGAAATATACCATTCATATAAGAACAACATAAACAATAAGTGTTCAGTAAACATTGTGAATTTACAATACAAACATGCATAACATCATACAGGGCTCCCACATATCACCCCACCACAAATACTTTGCATTGTGAAATATTTGTTAACAAATTATGAAAGAGCATCATCAAAGTATTACTAATAACTATAGTCCATATCTTACTCCCCTATATATTTTTTAAGGATTTATTTATTTATTTACTTTTATCCATTTTTACTTCCCCCATTTTTGTTGTTTTTTTGTGTCCACTCACTGGGCAAATCTCTGTGTCCATTTCCTGCCCTCTCCTCTTATCCTTCTCCTGTCTTCACTGGGATTTGATCCTCAGAACCTCTGATGTGGGAGAGAGGCATCCTACTGCCTGCACCACCTTAGTTCCTGATTTTTTGGTGCATCTCATCTGGGCTCTCCCTTGTGTCACTCTCCTTTTATGTCATCATCTTGGTGGATGGCTCAGGGGACCTGACCGGCCACCCACATGTGGGGCTTGACAGCGCACCAACATGTGGGGGCCAGGGGGCTCACCAACTCACAGGGCCCAGCAGGACACCCACAGATGGGGCCTGATGGTGTACCCATTCTGGGGCCTGGTGGCCCACCCATGCACAGGGCCTGATGGTTCACCTGCTCACTGGGCCTGGTGGTGCACCCATAGAGGTGAAATATTTTCATACTTGTAAACTAAAAAGCATTACTGAAATAAATTAAAGACCTTAGTAAATGGAAACATATTCTCTGTTTTTTTTATTGCAGTGTTTAATAATGTTAAGATTGCCATACTACTAAATTGATATACAAATTCAATGTAACCCCTACTGAAATTCCAGAAGCCTTTTCTGCACAAATGGAAAAACTGAACCTCAAATTCATATGGAACTGAGGCCTCCAATAGCCAAAATACCTTTTAAAATGATGAACAAAGTAAGAGGATTCATGCTTCTTGATTTCAAAAGTTACTACAATGTAGAGTTATTAAAACAATGTGACACAAGCAATAGGATTGATGTATAAAACAATGGAATAAAATTGAGGGTTCAGAAGTAAACAATGACATCTAAGAACAATGGATATTCAAAAGAGTGCCATGTCCATTTTATGGAGATAGAATTGTCTCTTCAGCAAAATGATGCTGTAATAACAAAATACACATGAAAAAGAATAACTTTGGATGCCTACATCTAATCAGGAAAAGTTCATTCAAAATTCATCAAAGGCCAAAATATTTGATCTTTGCATGACCATTCTTACAAGATACATAAGGAAATGTTTCCAGGAATTTGTAATAGGCAATGGATTCATATATTTTTATGCCAAAAGCACAAACAACAAGGGGGGAAAAAAGTAAATTGGAGTTCACTAAAATAAAAATTTGTGCTTGAAAGGACATTACCAGAAAGTGAAAAGACAAACTTCAGGGTGAGCAGCAATATTTGGTAAACATATATTAGAGAACTGTTTAATATTCAGAATATATAATTAATTCCTACAAGTAATAACATAAATATAAATTTCAATAAAAAATAGGAAAATGATTTGAGTAGACATTTCTCCAAAGGACATATACAAATGATTAATAAGCACATGCAGTGATGTTCAAATCATTAGAATTAGAGAAATGTTAATCAAAACTATAATGAAATTCTACTCCACAACCACTAAGATAGCTTTTCTTTATAAGACAGACTGGAAAATGGTGTCAGATTAGGCAGGCAGGGCTGAACTCTCTCACTAAAACAATGGCAAAAGAGACTAAAACTGCCCAAGGGGCAAACTTTGGGAGTCAGCACACCAGGACAGTGCTTCACAACTTCCAGGAGAAAAACAGAGAGACAAAGAAACTGAAATAACAAGCATGAATTACCAAACCCTGTCAGAGACTGGGAACAGCTCCCCTTGCCCACCCACAAGATATTGACCTGAGTTAAAAGCCCTCACTCACTGCAGTAGACTGAGAGAAGAACAGACATCTTCCTCCAAGTCAGCTATTACAAGAGAAAAAGGAGGTGTAGTTGGGGGGCTTTACTTCAGTGAATTTGGCCAGCAGACATTGCTTTGAATCTCACTCTGGCCAGACCCAAACACAGGAAAACAGATATTGAAAGAAACAACCCCATAGAAAAGCACGCCAAGTAGCGCCATCTGCTGGCCAATCTGGAAATTGCATGGAAAAAACTGCTTTTGATTCTGTGCATTCCAACACTTGGGAGAAAATTTGCACCTCATTAGTGAGTCCCTGGCATGGTTTTGATAACTTAAGCTGACCAATTTTAAAAACTTAGAATAAGTTGAACCAAATAAAAAGAGCTATGGAAAAAATAGGCAGGAGATTGTAATTTGCTGACGGAGTAAATTCACTAACATATTCAGATGCCTAGACATCAGCAAAAAATTAAAATCCATACCAGGAAACAGGAAGAGATGGCCCAGCCAAAGGAACAAAACAAATATATTGAAGAGATACAGGATTTCAGACAATCAATGATAATCACACAACTCTACTAAATCAATTTAAAGAAACAAAAGAAAATATGACTAAAGGGATAAAAGATATTAAGACACTGGGTAAGCAAAAAAAAAAATCAAAACATTTGAAAGCCTTATGTGAAGGAAAGACTCAATGGGTGAGATTAAAAATAAATTAGGGGCACATAAGAGCAGATTTGAATTGCTCAAAGACAGAGTTAGTGATTTTGAAGAAAGAACATGTGAAATGGAAAAGACAGGTGAACACAAAGAGAAGATAATGGAAAAAATAGAACAGTGTCTCAGAGAATTGAATGACAATACAAATCACACAAACATATACATTATCAGTGTCCCAGAGGAAGAAGAGAACAGAGAAGGGTCATAAAGAATATTTGAGGAAATAAAGTCTGTAAACTTCCCAACAATTAGGAAAGACATAAATATTAATATCCAAGAAGGACAAGGCATCACCCCAAAAATTAAAACTGAATAGACATACCCCAAGACAACTACTCTTCAAAAAGACAAATATCAGAGAAAAAGAGTGAATTCAGAAAGCTGCACAAGCAAAGAAAAGCATCACATACAAAGGAACCTTGATAAGATTAAAGTATCAACCACTCATCAGAAACCATGGAGGAAAGAATAAAGTGATATGATGTATTTAAGGTACTAAAAGAGAAAAACTGCCAAACAAGAATTCTGTATCCAGCAAAGCTTCCCTTCAAAATTGAAGGTGAGTTCAAAGTCTTTACAGACAAACAAAAACTGTTAGAATATGTTACCAAAAGACCAGAATTACAAGAGACACTAAAGGGAGTGCTGCAGCCTGACTGGAAAAAACAAGGGTGAGAGATTTGACAAAGAATGAAGAAATGAAAATTATTAGGAAGGGTAAATTTAAGGGATAAAAAGACACACGATAGTAAGATATGACAACAGAAAGTCAAAGGACAAAATGAATGAAGTAATGGATGAAGTAACTAATGCCTTTCCAGTAATAACATTGAATATTAATGGCTTGAACTCCCCAATCAAAAGACATAGACTGATAAAAAGCATAAAAAAAATATAAGCAATCTATATGTTGTCTACAAGAGGCTCACCTAAGATATAAGGACACAACCAGTTTAAAAGTGAAAGATTGGAAAAAGTTATTCCATGCAAATAGTAATTAGAAAAGAGCTGGAATAGTGATACTAATATTGGACAAAATAGATTTCAAATGCAAAACTGTTATATGGGAAGAAAGTCATTATATATTAATAAAAGGGACAATTCAGCAAGTAGAAACAACTACACTAAATATTTATGCACTTAACCTCAATACCCCAAGGTACATGAGACACACACTGGCAAAGCTGAAGGAAGAAATAGATGTCTCTACAATAATAGTTTGAGACTTCAATAAACCACTCTCAGAATTGGATACACCATCTGGACAAAGGATGAATAAAGAAACAGAGAACTTGAATGATATGATAAATGAAATAGATCTAACAGACATCTATAGAGCATTGCACCCAGAAACAGCTGGATATACATTCTTTTCATGTGCTCATAGATCTTTCTCCAGGATAAAACATATGTTGGGTCAAAAGAAAAGATTCAATAAAATTAAAAGGAATGAAATTATACAAACCACTTTCTACAAACAAAATGAAATTAAGCTGGAAATCAATAATAGATGAAAAAAGAGAAATCCATAAATATATGCAGATTAAACAATACACTTTTAATCAGTGAGTCAAAGATGAAATTGCAAGAGAATTCAGTAAACATCTTGAAATGAATGAAAATCAGAATACAACATATCAAATATCAAAACCTATGGGATACTACAAAGGCAGTGCTGAGACAGAAATCTATACCTCTCAATGCTTATAATAAAAAAGAAGAAAGATTGAAAACTGAAGATCTAACTGCATACCTGGAGGAAATAGAAAAATAACAGCAAATTAATCCCAAACAAAGCTGAAGGACAGAAATAGTAGGATCAGAGCAAAAAGAAATGAAATAAAGATTTTAAAAATGTAGAATCAATAAAACCAAAAGATGGTTCTTTGAAATGATCAACAAAATTGGCAAACTCTAACAAAGAGAGAAAATACACAAATAAAGTCAATAATGAGAGGAGCAGGAAACAGATGTAGCTCAAGCGATTGGGCTCCCATACCATATAGGAGGTTCAGGGTTTGATTCTGGGGCCTCCTGGTGAAAGGCAATCTGGCCCACATGGTGAGCTGGCCCATGCAGAGTGTGGCCTGAGCAGGAGTGCTGGCCCATGCAGGAGGGCTGGTGTGGCAAGATGATGCAAAAAAAAAAAGAGACATAGAGGAGAGACAATAAGAGACAGCAGACCAGGGATCTGAGTTGGCACAAGATATTGAGCACCTCTCTTCCACTCTGGAATACCCCAGGATCAGTTCCTGGTACTGCCTAAAGAGAAGGCAAGCAGACACAGAAGAAAACACAGAGAGTAGACAGTGAGTGCAAAACAATGGGGGGGGGGGGGATAAATAAATAACCTTTAAAAAATGAAAGGAGTGACATGGCCACTGACCCTGCAGAAATGAGAGTGATCATATGAGGATACTATGAAAAACTCTCTGCCAAAAAACTAGACAATGTAGATGTTGGATAAATTCCTAGAAGCACAAGAACCATCTACACTAATGCTAGAAGAAGCAGAAGACTTCAACAAACCAATCAGAATATAGCATGTTTTGGTAAGGGTGCAGTGAAATAGGAAACTTAGTATAGTTTTGTTGAGAATAAAATATTTTACATCCACTGTGGAAAACATTTTGGTAACATTTCAGAAAGTTAAACATAAAATTAACATTTGACCCATTGCTTCTACTTTGGTATATACACAGATGAATTTTAAATGAGATTTAAACAGATATTTGTACACATATTTTCATAACAGCATTATTCTTATGGACCAGATGGTGGAAGCTACCCATGTGTCCCATCAACTGATACATGGATAAACAAAGAATGATATGTCCATATAATACAATATCAAGTATAAAAATTAATGAAATATTGATACTTCCAACAACATGCATGGCATTTGAAGACATCTTCTTGAGGAACATGTCAGACAAAATTAATATATTGAACAAAATCACTTCTATGAAATGCTTAGGAAAAGTAAATTCATAGAGACAGAAAGCAGGATAGTGGTTACTAATAGTGACAGAAGGGAAATGGAGGTTATTGCTTAATGGATATGAATTTCTGCTTGGTATGATAAAAATATTCTAAAAGTAGATATTGGTGAAGCTTATGAAAAATTTTCAATGTACCTATGTCACAGAATCTTACACTTAAATTGGTTAAATGTTTTTTTATGTTACATATATTTTACCACAATAAAAATATATCACCCAAAAGGGGTATTCTAGGGTAGTAAATATGAATTGAAGAAAGTTAGGGAATAATCTAAGGACTGTCTAATGTAGTGATATTGATGGTTCATAAAGATTGTGGTTAATAGTACAAATACAAGAATGTTCTATTAAAAGGTGGTAAGAATATGGTTATACAAGGGAAAATACATCAAATGTAACCTATGGACTATGGTTAACTGTAATATAATACTTTTGCATAAATGGCAAAGAGAGTACTCTTTCAATGCTAAGGGTCAACAATAGGGGGTAAAAGAGGGTATGGAATTTTTCCTTTTGAGTAATGAAAATGATTTAAAACTGATTGAGTTAATGGCAGCTCAACTCTGTGATGAAATTGAGAACCATTGTGTGTACACATTGAATGAATTGTATAAGGCATGGAACTGTATAGCACAGAGAACCTTGTCCTGGATTACGGAATGTGGTTAACAGTACAAACAGAAGAGTTCATGCTCTCTCATTAACAGTAATAAAGGTACAATATTAATACAAGGTATTACTAATAGGGTGGTTTATGGAAAAAGTACACCAGATGTAAGCTATGGACTATAGCTAGCAGTAATAATTAGATGATATTATATCATGATTGTAATAAATGTTCTACAACAATGCAAAGTGTTGGTGGTGGGTTAATATATGGGACTCCTGTATGTTATGTGATTTTTTGTAAGCTCACAACTTTTCTAATTAAAAATTAGATAAAGATAAATCAATCACATCTCCAAGAAAGAAGATATAGAGAAAATCAATTAAATCAAAGATTACCCTATGAAAGGATCAATTAAATTGATATACCTTTCATCAGACTTGTCAAGAAAAAGGAAAAGTATACAAATTAATTAATATATCAGTAATGAAAGAGTGACAATACTACTGATGATGGACATTAAAAAGGATATTAAATGAATATTATAGTCACTTCTATGCCTTCAATTTGATAAATGAAATAGATAAGTTCCTAGAAAGACACAATCTACCAAACTTACACAAGAAGAATAGGTAATCAGAACTGGCCTATATCTATTAGACAAATTAATTCAACAGATAAAAGCTTCCATAAACATAAATCAACAGGCACCTATGGTTTCACAGGTGAATTCCACAAAATATTTAAAGAAGAAATGATACCATTTCTCTGCAATCTCTTCCAAAATATGTAAGTAGGGGGAACACTTCTCAACACATTTTTCAAGTCTAACATTACTATAATACCAAATCCAAACAAAAACATTGCAAAGGAAAGCTACAGACCTATACCTCCCATCAATATATATGCAATAATCCTCAACAAAATATTAGCAAGTCTAACACAACAATATGTTTTAAATGTGATGATTAATTTCAAGTATCAACTTGCCTAGAACATGGTGTCCAGTTTGGTAAAACACTGGCTTAGATCTTGCTGTGAAGATATTTCTGGTTGTAATTAACAACTACAATGTGTCAAAATTTACTAAAGGCAAGTACCATGGATAATGTGTGTGGGCCTCATCCAATCAGTTGAAGCACTAAAAGGCAAAAACTGCTTTCAAAAAAGAAGAAAAAACTGCCTCTAGACTACATCATTTACCACTCTCTGAGCTTCCTGTCTGCTTGATTCACCTATGGATATCATACTACACAGTGTCCACATCTCATGTGTTAGTTCTTTTGCACACACACACACACACACACACACTTGTGCATGCACACACAAACATATACATCCTGTTGGTTCTGTTTCTACAGAGAATGCTGATTAACCCAGTTATTGTTAAAAAATACAGGGCCTTCTAAGTAGATAAAATTTCTAGGCATCCAGTAACATAGAACATGGGAAAATATCCCTTGTAAGGTAAAGAAGAAAATCTTCCATCTAGCCCTTCTACAACCAAATAAGGGACACAATTCCTAGAAGGCCTCTTTGGTTTTGTAGCCAACACATTCCTCATTTGGGTGTGCTACTCTTGCTCATGATCAAATACTCTGCAAGTTGCTATTTGAGCATGGACTAGAACAAGAGAAGGCTCTGCAGCAGACATAGGCTGCCATGCAAACTCCTCTACCATGTGAGTGACAAGATTCTGCAGATAAAATTGCACTTAAAATGTCAGTAGCAGGTATACATTCTGCTTGGAGTTCATGGCTGGTCTTTTCAGGTGCATAATAACCCTTAGGGTTTTGGAGGGAATGAATGATATCTGCTGTAGATAAATATTGTCTTTTTAAAGAAAGAGCTTCTAGCTTGTTACTGGACCTCAGTATAGACTGAGTTTTTAACAATGTGTCCCCAAGTCACCAACTGACCTGAGATCCTGATTAGGAACTGGGGGCTGTCTGACCAGTAAGCCATAAAATTGGGTATGCACAGCAGTACTCCATAATCAACTGGATGCAGTATATATGAGATTGGGCTTGAGCAGGCCTTCATGGTGCAAGAAAGTTCAATAAGGAAATAGCCCAAATGCCCAAGGCCCCCTCTCCTACCATATAAGCTTTTCTCACCCAGTTCACACCTATAGTCTTATGGAGAGTTACCTAAGATGAGTAGACCAATGAAGAAAAAATTTGCATCTGGTTTGCTGATGGGCCTTCCTGGTTGGTAGGCATGATCTAAATGTCCATAGCTGCAACTCAGGAGCCCCTTTCTTGGACACCCCCAAAGGACAGTGGTGAAGGGAATTCCTCCCTGTGGATAGAACTTGAAGCAGTACTCTTGGTTGTTCATTTTGCTTGGAATTAGAAATGGCCAGAGATATGATTCTATGTTGATTCACAGGCTGTGTCCATGGATTTGGCTGGAGGACAGGGGCTTTGAGGGAACATAATTGGTGCAAAGAGGTCTGGGATAGTGGCATGTGAAAAGACCTTTATGAATGTGCATAAAGATGAAGATATTTGTGTCCCATGTGAATGCTTACCAAATGGTGACATCAGCAGAGGAAGATTTTAACAATGAAACGGTTAGGATGACCCATTCTTTGAATGCCTCTGTCCCTAGCCACTCCTGTCATTGCCCAGGGGACTCATGAAAAGGAGTCTATGGTGGCAGAGATGGAGATTATTCATGGGCTCAGTCACATGGACTTTTGATCAACAAGTCTGTCCTGACTATAAACACTGCTGAGTACACAAACTTCCAGGAGCAGAAGCTAATATTTAGTACCAGATATTTCACCATGCCCAAGGTGATTAGCCAATTCACTAATGGTAAATTAATTATATTGGACCAATTTTCTATGGAAAAGACAATATTTTCTTCTTCCTGGAATTCACTCTGATTCTGGATATGGATTTGCATACAACGGCCAGCCAAAAGTATCATCCATGTATTTATAGAATGCCTAATCCACTTCATTATTTTGTGTGCAGAATTGCTTCTCTACACGGAATTCACTTCAAAGGAAATGAAGTTTGGCAATCAGCCCATACTCATGGAAATTCCTGGGCTTACCATGTTCCCAGTCATCCTGAGGCAGCAGGACTGAAGAATGGTGGTACAACCACCCTCTCAAGTTGTAGTGGTCGCTCCTGGGGGTTCTCCCTGGCTGTAGACCAGCACCTGGGGGAGGGGGTCAGTTGCAGCCACTGTGTACCACCAGAGGAGCGAGTGTGTGCTCCCAGGGCCAGCTGCCGGTCCCTGCCTTGGGAGATGAGGGCCGGCGCTGAGGGGGAAAAGCGGTCTCCATGGCGGTGGCGGCTCTTGAGGACCTGAGATGGCAGCGCTCACGGAGGAGGCTCCAGGCAGGATGGGGAACGCTGGCTGGGGCCACCAAGGTGCTGGTCTGTCAGTCTGCTGGCGACCTGGGCTGAAGGAGCAAGAGCAGAACCCGGTGTTGATACACCCACGTCCTCTCCTCAGTTGTCTCAACTGTGGGCTCCTTTTCACCCTCCCTCCCCAACAGGAGTCAACTTCTTCACGCCCCTCCGCATTCGCCTTTCCCTCCATCAGCCCCGGGAGCCGGCCCCGCAGCGGGGTCCAAGAAGACCCGGGACTGAGATGTGGCCCTGAGATGTTGGCGGGTGGCGAGAAGCTCGGGGCGCCGGAGAACGGGAGGGCGCTGTGGCTGGAGGGACCGGTCTGAGGGACAGGAGGTCCCGGCAACTCTCCCTCCTACCTCCGCCTGCCATCACCGTGGCTGTCGGTTCCCTGCAGCAGCCGGAGCTGCCAAGCGCCAGGGCCGCGGAGATGTCGTCGTCGCCACCAGCGGGTGCTGCCCTCGCAGCCCCCTCGGCCTGGGATAAAGGGGACGGCTCCACCCGGACATCGGGGGCGCAAGGCGCAGAAGCAGAAGGGCTCCCAGGGCTGGTCCCAGTTCCACAGCCAGGGCTGGGGGAGATGTACCCCTTGTCCCAGCTCAAAGGTGACCTCGGTGGAGCCCGGGAGGGAGCGCAGGGCCTACTCCTTCACCTCAGGACCAGTAGAGCCCTTTCCTTGTGGGTGTTCTTTTCTTGCCGGGCTGGGACTCCTAGTGGGTGAGCCATATTCCGGCTCTATGCCTTGGCGCGCCCTTCTCCCCTTTTTCAAACAGGTTTGACGTCAAGTCATACTTCTTTTCTTTATTCTCCGAAATTCACCATGAGTTTTTCCTGTTAAACCCCTCTCCCCACCTGTGCTCCCTTACCTGCCTTCCTATTGCAACTCTCTTCCCTTCTGCCCCGCCAGATAAAGTTTTTCACTCTTTCTCCAGGCTTGCCATTCCCCTGTCTTGCTGTGACTGCCTACTACCTTATCTTCCCGCCTCCAATTTCCCTATTCTCTGCTCCTCTTTTGGCCACTCTTGGTTAATCCTTTACTTTTCCAGTTATAAAGCCCCTTCTCAAGTCCCCTCCTATTGATTTTCCTAAGAGTCTTACAGACCAGGGGTCCTATTGCCCACGAAGGCCTTTAGATCTATTAATAATGGAATCTCAACAGTGTAGTTTCTTATTGACGGGATTGTTAAGTTTAAATGTTATCTTTTAGTCCCAACAAGAAGGCTTAAACTACCTTAGTATCTGAGAAGACAGACACAGTAATTTTGGAGAAGTGCAAGTTGTTGCTCTGCAGTGGAGTGGGAACTTACTCCCCCAGGCACCTTCCAGGAAGTTTGTAGGTTTATAACTTATCTCACAGTGCTATCCATGCCTAATACCATGCAGGAGAATTTGGCACTCATTTTGGCTCACTTTTCCCACTTGGTTTAGTGGATTTTAAATAAGTTGTTTCCTGGTATTCTTAGTTTATCTTGTGAATGAATAATTACTGACTTTTAATTTCATAATTTTCATATCTTCTCTTTTTATGGGCTAGAAACTGTGGAACAAAAGAATAATGCTCCTAGAAAATTTCAAAAAATTTGCAACAATAGAACCCTGATAGAATTCAAGATCCTTTGCCTTGTAAGGCCAGGTAATGTTCCACAGATTTTTTAATTCATTTGAAAACTCTAGCATCCCCTTCAAAACCAGTCTGGCCTTTTCTCTGAATCCAGGCTTACTTTGGCAAGGAGTCTAAAGGAAACCCTAAATCATATCACAGGTGACCTACAGCAGCTCTGGCACCCCATTTAGGCCCTGCACTGCCCTGCTTCTGGGGTGCTTCTAAATCAAGGACATCCTATAGCCAGAATCAAACCAATCTTGAAAGAAGTTTTTATTTAAGATATGTTTAGTCTGTTAACACAGTTATCATTTGATTGGTCTTAGCACACAAAAATTGTTAAAACTTAGTGATTGTAGTGAATGGTAGACCAAAATGGTAGGCATTGCCAAGACTTTACTACTCCAATGATGCCACAGCCATAAAAGGATATCTTCTTGCCTTTTAGGACACTGATTGCTATTCACAGATTTAAAATTTTAAACTTAATTAAAGCATCACAGATTTTATTATTTTGATTTTTTTTCATTAAGTTGTCAATTTATTTTGCAGTTTGAAGTTTGATACTAGCAATTTTTGTATTTAATTTGCTTTTTAGTAAGATGTTGTGTTTCCTTCATATTGTACTTATGAATATTGTATTTACTTTAAGAACAAATAACTGAATATTTAAAAAAAGAATAGTTAAGTGGCCTTTGAAGACTTAATTATAGAGCTGGTTAGGTAGAAATATCTCCCATGACTGGGATATTGTTCCCCATGAAGCTTTATATGGACTAAGTCAGTCTCCAATATATGTGGTTCTTTCTCCCATAGCCTGGATTCACAGACTAATGAGTGTAAACAGGAGTAGTACCACTCATTATTACCTCCAGTAGTACACTGACAAAGGTTTTGCTTCCCACCCCCTTGACCTTACACTGTGCTTCTCTTGACATTTTAGTTTAAAAGGGAGATGTGCTTCAAATAGGCAAGAGAAGATCCCACTGATTTTGTTAAGACTGCTGCCCAGCCACTTTGCATTCTTCATGCCTCTAAATCAACAGGCAAAAAAGAAGGGAGATATTATTGAGTAGAGATTGGACTGCTACTATACAATGGAAGTAAATAAAAGTACTGCAGGAACACAGGAGATTTCTTAGGATGTCTGTTACTACTATATGACTTGTGATTAAAATAAATGTAAAATTACAATGACTCAATTCAGGAAGGATTACTAGTGTCCCAGATCCTTCAGGAAAGAAAATTCACTTTACCAAACTTGTCAAAATGCTATGACCAAATGGAGTGCTTGCTGCAAGTCAAGGACATATGGAATGGGTAGTGGAAGAAGGTAGTTATAATCACTGGCTATGGACACATATCCAGTTGTAGAAATGAGGACTGCAATTTTGTGAATACTTCTTCCTTATTTTATTATGTTTGTGTATATGTTCATGTGCATTAACAAAATATCTTTTTTTCACTTTCTTATCCCATTTTCATATAATCCAAGTTGTAGTAACTATTTAACAGTATTAAGCTACTGGATATCAAAGACAAGAGTGAAAATCACCCAAGGGCTGGCACACTCTTCTAGCGAAAGGTTTAATTCAATTGTTTGCATGCTGGATAGTCATTTTATGTTAGTTGCATACATGACTTTGTTAATTTATTTTGGAGATTAAGTGTGCTTAAGTAACAGTGTACAGGTGCCAAGGTGACAAGGGGTAGAATGTGAAGGTTATATGTCAACTTGACTAGGTTATGGTTAGGTTACAGTGTTCCATTGGTCAACCAATGGCCTATATGTGTCTGTGAAAGTATTTTGTAATGTGATTATCCATAATCCATAAACATAAAGGGAAATTGCTCTCAATATTGTGGGGGGAAACTTATCCAATTAGTTGATTAAATGAACAACCTTCTTTTCCTGTCAATACTGAGTCATGATAAATCTAAATTCATCAGGTGAAAGTCTTAATTTCCATTTCATTGGAAAATTATCTATTCTAGTGGAAGCACCCTTTCTTTGGAAGTAAGACCACTAGCCCAGCAGAGAATAGGCTCATAGGGTACAGGAAGCAAAATTTTGCTACTGGATCAGTAGTTCTAGAGCAAGAAATGTGTTTCAAATTATTCCTCTAGGCAACACCATGTACTCTTCTTGGAGTTTCCAGGCTCCTGGTCTTCCCTATGGATGGATTTCTGACTCAAGACAGAATATAACTCTTGCCAGCATTTCCCTCCATCTGTTCTTCCTTAAATATCTCTGACTTGCCAGAGTCAATTACACAAATCCCTTGCTTGCTTGCTCTCCTTCTTGAGACATATATAGACTGATATTGGATTGTACAGTTGCATGCAAAATGTAAAACTGTGTAACAGCCTTCTAGAAGATAACACAAGAGAAAATATAAGTGACATTGGGCATGGCAATGACTTCTTAGGTAAAACTACAAAAGCAAGATGTATGGATGAAAAACACTGAAAAGTGAGACTTCATTAAAATTAAAAACTTCTTCTCTGTTAGGTACACTGTTAGGGTCATTCATGGGTAAAACATAGATGGGGGATATTTTGATATTTGTAAAACACCTAATTACAAAGACCTTAAATCCAAGGTATACAAAGAATTATTAAAAATCAAGAGGAAGGGGGTAGGTGGCTGTGGTTCAATTGGTTAGGCTCCAATTTACCATATGTGAGGCCCTGGGTTCAACTCCTGGGGTCTCCTGGTGAAGGCAAGACAGAGCCTGTGATGTGGTGAGCTGGTTCAGAAAGATGATGCAACAAAGGGAGACAAACAGATACAGAAAAATGCAAAGCAAATGGACACAGTGAGCACAAGCATCAGCAAAGGGGGGATGAATAAATAAATAAATTTTTAAAAAATCAAGTGGAAGGAAATTAAAATCCAATTTTAAATTAGGCAAAAGAGATGAACAGAGACACCACCAAAAAAATGAATACAGTGGCAAATAAATATATGAAAAGATGTTCAACATAATATATGATTAGGGAATATCAAATTAAAGTAACAAAGACATATCACTACACACATATTAGAATGACTAAATTCAAAACAACCACAACACTAAATTCTGGTGAGGATGCATAGCAACAGGAACTCTCATTCATTGCTGATGGGAATGGAAGCAGTGCACCTTAGAGAGGATTGTGGGAGGATGACAGGGTAGGAAATTCCATGGATCAATAGTTCCACCAAAACAATGACTGGAACTGTCTGAATCAACTATTCTGGAACTCTGCAATACAGGGAAAATGTTCCTGGAGCACAGTGCATCATCCAGGAAAGTATGTAGAAAGTGCCTGATAAATTGCTGTAAATATTGGTGAATTCCACTTCCCTGCAATTGCTCACATCCCCCATCCACATGGCAGGCAGCAGTAGAGACTGCATCCTGGGCTTCTGATGTTGTTTGCTGGTGTCAGGGTGGGTTTTAAGGGCCTGCTTCTCCAAAAAATTGGAGATTAACAACTTCTTTCACTAGTGTGTTTCCTTCATTCCAATTGATGAAAACATTTTGGAGCATTGCCAATAAGCATGGATAATAGTTTACATTGTAGTTTACATTGTCTCCCACCCAATTCTGTAGGGTATGGCAGGATATATAATGGCCTGTATTTGTCACCGCAATGTCATCCAGGTCAATTCCCAGTACTAAAAATGCCCCCATATTACACCTCTTTTTCCCTGTCCCTGACTTCAGCACCTCCAGTGGCCACTGTATCCACATCAATGATATAATTTCTTCCATTACTAAAATAACAATAACTCTACAGTAGAACACCAGTAAGTCTACTCTAGTCCATATTTTATTCACCAATTCTGAGGATTTGGGGAGAGTGATGCCCACTCCACCTCTAAGTGAGAGGGGACTTTGATCCCATATGGCTGATAGATGGAACTCTCTTGCTTGCAGTTGTAGACTCTCTCAGTTCCTTTGTGTAGTGGTTGTCCATCCTCACCTCCCATCAGCAGTCCTGGGTGAGTGCAATGAACTGGAGAGTAGGTGTCACAACTCTGCTGAGGCTCAGGTTAAGGCTGGTACATGGACAGCCCAGAGATTCAAGTCTTCTGAATGTACACCTACCAACTCCAGCACCAACTATAGGTTCAAACAAAAGGGACAGAAGAGGCATGTGTAAAGATGTCACATCTGAGTCCAACTCTCATATTCAGGAGGACAATCTCCAAAGTAGGGTCCACTTGCAAGGCACAAAACTCCAGAGCTATCTGCCATGACCACAGGACCTGGGTGTCTCTGGAGCCTTCAGGAGATCCATTGTTTGGGGTAGTGTCCACTTTGGCTGTCTATGAGATCCTGCTAAGATGTGCATAAGCTTCACCTCTCTGATGACCTCCTGCCTCATTTTGAAGTATCTTAGCCATATAAACTCATTTGTCTTTACATTTTCCCCCTTTCACTCAAGGTTTTTTTTCCAGTTGCATTACCAGCTGGTGCTTGGTAACAATCTCTTGGTGCCAGAGAGACTCATCCCCAGGAGTCATGTCCCTTGCTGGGGGCAAGGTAATGCATCCACATGCTGAGTTTGGCTTAGAGAAAGGCCACATTTGAGCAACAAGGAAGCTCTCAGGGGGCAAATCTTAGGCACCCAACAACATTTGACCAATTTGCAAATTCAAAAGCAAAAGGCTTATAAGCATAGTCATCAATATCAAGGGCCCATAAGTGGACCATCCTTCTTCACTAGTCATTGCCCCTGTACTTGGGGGATTGTTGCTTTTCCATTATAGAATGTGGCAGATCTCCCCAGGATGAGGATTCAACAATCCTTCTACTGTTGTGTGAATCTCTACCCACTGTGGCAATGCCCCATGAACATTTGAACATATTTATATACCTTATATATATATGCCCAGGTGAACTTCCTCCCATGTATGTCCCATCACTGACAGCCTACATCATTGATCCTCCCCTGCCTTAGTTGTAACCCTTCTGTGATCCAAACCTTCTTCAAAAATGAAGCCAAGAATGTTGCCAAATTTGATTAATAGGAAAATGAAATAATAATGATAGGTTTAAACATAAGAAATAAAATACGTAATAATTTAGAAAAACTAAAAATACAATAAAGCAAAAAAATGGGGTATTAAAAAATGAAAAATATTTTTTAAATTTTTTGACATTTTACCTTACATCACTGTAATATCTGTTGTTCTATATGTACAGTGGCATTTTCTTCCATTTCTTCCCCAGTTTCTTACATTTTTTTTTCTTCGAAGAGGTTTTAGGTCACAGTAAAGTTACATACAGAACATAGGGGACTCCTATATATCCAAAATCCTCCCCCTTTCCCTCTTCCCTATTAATAACCATTTTACATGTGGATTGTACATTTGTTACAACTGATGTGCAAATATTGAAACATAGCTACTAACAATGGTCAATGGTTTACATTATGGTTTACATTTAGACCATACATTTTGATAAATTTTTTATGAAATTTAACATTGCCTGTTTCCATCATTCCAAGATCATGTAGAACACTTCCATTGCCCCCTAAATACACCCTTTTCCTTCTATTCTATTCCTACTTTCCCCTCCCCTTGGGGTCCATGGTGACCACTAGGCTTCACTCCTTGAAGGACAAAGTTCATAGATATTTGCTACAATGCTGAGGGCTTGACACACTAGTCTGTCGTCCCCTATTAGGAATTGCCCATGTTCTCAAGAGGCACTCTCTCTTCTATTTGAGAACATATTGGGCCTCCCCAGCATGGGATTCCAAATCCTTCCCACTCATTATGTGGGTTTCCCCCCACTGATAAAGCACACTATGACAAAATGATCATTCACACATTCTCTTGAAGACTGCCCCAGGTGTGCCCTGTCCCAAATGCCCCCTTGTGTCAAACACCCTAAACCAGTAACCCTTCCTTGTCATATTGTCAAAAGTGTTTTCTCTTCACTGTAGTTTCACCCATGAACCAACCAATCCCATGTTCACCTGCTCCCTCCCCCAATCTTCACCCGCCCCAGTTTGATGGACCATCCAACCCATCCTTCCAAACCTACCCAATCAAGCTTGTACCGCCCAACCCAATAGTATCCTTACACCCCTGTCATATCCCTTCACTGCTCAACTACTCACTTCCACCTTATCATAGATTTTGCACATATGGCTATTGGCTCACAGACTTCTTTTTCCTTTCTAAACCTATCTACCTGTCTCTAGCTCTCGGTGTTGGCTAGATTTGCTTAATTTATATCAGAGAAGTCATGTAATATTTGTCCTTCAATGCCTGCCTTTCTTCATTCAGCATAGGGTCTTCAAGCTTCATCCATGCTATCCCATGTGCTAGTACTGTATTCCTTCTTCCAGTTGAGTAATACTCCATTTTAGGTATATACCGCATTTTGATTATCAGTTCATCTGTTGATGGGCATTTGGGTTGATTCCAACTTTTGGCAATAGTGATTAAAGCTGCTATGAACATTGGTGTGCATATATCTGCTCATTTCCTTGCTTTCAGTTCTTCTGGGTTTATACTCAGCAGTGGAATTTCTGGGTCATATGGCAGACCTATAGTTAGTTTTTTGAGGAACTGCCAGACTACCCTCCACAATGGCTGGGCCACTCTACATTCCCACCAGCAGTGGATGAGGTTCCCATTCCTCCATATCCTCTTCAACACCTGTCATCCTCTGTTTTTTTAATGGCCATCAGACTAATTGGTGTAAGGTTATATCTCATTGCAGTTTTGATTTTCATTTCCCTAATAGCTAGTGATGTTGAGCATATATGTCATGTGCTTTTTAGCTATTTGTATTTCTTCTTTGGAGAAATTTCTGTTCAAATCACTTGCCCATTTTTTAAATGGATTATCCTTTTATTTTTGAGATATAAGATTTCTTTATATATGTTGGATATTAGGCTTCTATCAGATATATGGTTACCAAATATTTTCTCCCATTGGGTAGGCTCTCTTTTCACTTTCTTGAGAAACTCCTTTGTGGTGCAAAGGTTTTAATTTTGAGGAGGTCCCATTTACCTATTTATTCTTTGGCTCTTTGTGTTTGGGTGTGAAGTTCATGGAGCCATTTCCTATTAAAAGGTCCTGTAGATGCTTCCCGACATTACCTTCCAAGGTCTTTATGGTCTTGACTCTTATATTTAGATCTTTGATCCTTCTTGAGTTGATTTTCCTATAAGGTGTGAGATGGTGTTCTTCTCTCATTTTTTTGGATATGAATATCCAGTTCTCCAAGCACCATTTGTTGAAGAGGCCATTCTCTCCCAGTTGAGTGAGCTTGGTGGCCTTGTCAAATATCAGATGACTATATATGTGAGGATCTATATCAAAGCTCTCAATTTGGTTCCATTGGTTGATATGTCTATCCTTGTGCCAATACCATGCAGTTTTGAACATTGTAGCATTGTAGTATGTTTTAAAGTCAGGTAGTGTGATTCCTCCAATTTCATTTTTCTTTTTCAATATGTCTTTGGCTATTCAGGGCCTCTTTCACTTCCAAATAAATTTCATGGTTATTTTCCAGCTCAATAAAAAATGCTGTGTTAATTTTTATTGGGATTGCATTAAATCTTGATATTAGTTTGGGTAGGATAGACATCTTAATGATATTAATTCTTCTTATCTATGAAAAAGGAATATTCTTCCATTTATTTAAGTCTTCTTTGATTTCCTTTAAGTGTGTTGTGTAGATTTCTGTTTATAATCCATTTACATATTCAGTTAAATTTATTCCTAGGTATTTGATTTTTTTAGTTACTATTGTAAATGGTATTTTTTTTCTTGGTTTCTTCCTCAGATTGCTCATTATTGGTGTACAGAAATGCTACTGATTTTTGCACATTGAGCTTATAACCCGCGACTTTACTGAACTCATTTGTAAGTTCTAGAAGATTTGTTGTAGATTTCTTAGAGCTTTCTATGTATAGGATCATGTCATCTGCAAATACTGAAATGTTTATTTCTTCCTTTCCAATTTGGATGCCTTTTATTTCTTTTACTTGCCTCAGTGTTTGAGCAAGTACTTCTAACACCATGTTAAAAAGGAGCAGTGATAGTGGGCATCCTTGTCATGTTCCCAATCGTAGAGGGAAAGCTTTTAGGATTTCAACATTGCATATGATGTTAGATGTGGGTTTTTCATGTATACCCTTTATCGTATTCAGAAAGTTTCCTTCTATTCCTATCTTGCAGTGATTTTATCAGGAAAGTGTGCTGTATTTTTTCAAATGCTTTTTCTGTGTGTATATAAATGATCATGTGATTTTTTTCTTTCAGTCTGTTTATGTGGTGTATTACATTGATTGATTGATTTTCTTATGTTGAAGCATCCTTGCATATACACCATGACCCACTTTGCTATGGTGTATAATTCATTTAATGTGTTGTTGAATATGATTAGCAAGTATTTTGTTGAGGATTTCAGCATCAGCTTCATTAGAGAGACTGGTCTGTAATTTTCATTTCTTATGGTATCTTTGTTTGGCTTCGGTATTAGTGTAATATTGGCATCATAGAATAAGTTAGACCATATTCCTTTTACTTCTATTTTTTGGAACAGTTTAAGCAAGATTGATGTCAGTTCTTTCTGGAATGTTTGGTAGAATTCACCTGTGAAGCCATCTGGTCCTGGACTCTTACTTGGGAGGTTTTTGGTGACTGACTCTCTCTCTCTTTATTTGTGATTGGTTTGCTAAATTTCATCAACTTCTTCTTTTGTCAATATAGGCTGCTCATGTGTTTCTAGGAATTTTTCCATTTCCTCTAAATTATTCTTCTTGTTGGCATATAATTTTTCTAAGCTTCCTCTTATAATACTCTATTTCTGTGGGGTCAGTGGTGATATCCCCTTCCTCATTTCTTATTTTATGTATTTGCATCTTCTCTCTTTTTTTCTTTGTTAGTCTACCGAAATGTTTGATGATTTTATCGATCTTCTCAAAGAATCAGCTTTTGGTTTTATTTTTTCCAGTGTTCCTTATTTTCTATTTCATTTAGTTCTGCTCTAATCTTGGTTATTTCCTTCTTTCTACTTCCTTTGGTGTTAGTTTTTCCTTTTTGTAATTCCTTCAACTGTGTAGTTAGGTCATCGACTTTAGATCTTTCTTCTTTTTTTTATATATGCATTTATGGCTATGAATTTCCCTCTCAGTACCACTTTTACTGTGTCAGATAGGTTTGATATGTTGTGTTGTCATTTTCATTCGTTTCAAGGTAGTTATTGATTCTTCTGAGATTTCCACCTTGACTCACTGTTTGTCCAAGAGTATGTTGTTTAACTTCTATATCATTGTGTGTAGTCTGGTTATCTGGCCCTTGCTGATTTCCAGTGTCATTCCTTTGTGGTCAGAGAAATTACTTTGCGTGATCGTAATCTTTCTGAGTTCATTGAGAATTTTTCTGTGGTATAGCATGTGGTTTATATTGGAGAATAATCCATGTGCAGTCGATAAGAATACATATCCTGCTGTATTTGGGTGTAGTATTGTGTATATGTCTATTAGATCCAGATCCTCTGATGTATTATTCAAGGGCTTTGTTTATTTATTGATTCCCTGTTGAGTTATTCTGTATAATGGTGATAATGTTGTATTAAAGTCCCCCACTATAATTGTAGAGGCATCTATTTCTCCACTTAGTTTTTTCCAGTGTTTGTCTCATGTATTTTGAGGTGCCTGGTTAGGTACATAAATGTTTATGATTCTTCTTTCTTCTTGAAAGGTTACTCCTTTTACTAATATATAGTATCCATCTTTGTCTCTTACAATAGTTTTGCATTTAAAGTTTATTTTGTCCATTATTAGTATAGCTACTCTTACTCTTTTTGGTTATTGTTTGCTTGTAAAATTGTTTTCCAGCCACTCGTTTTCAGTCTCCTTGAATCTCTAGGTCTAAGGTGAGTTTCTTGTTCACAGCATATAGATGGGTCATATTTCCTTATCCATTCAGCCAATCTGTGTCTCTTGACTGGTGGATTTAATCCATTAACAATCAGTATTAATACTCTCAAGGAATTACTTACATTAGCCATATTTTCTTTGGGTTTATGTATGCTGTATGTTGTTTTTATTTTCTTTTTGTCTTTTTAGTTGTCTTACACTCTCCTCCAACTCTCTCTCTCTCTTGTTTTTTCCTTTCAACCTTCAGAACTCCCTTTAGTATTTCTTGAAGGGCAGGTTTCTTATTGGCATACTCTCTTAATTTCTGTTTATCTGTGAATATTTTGAACTCCACATCATTTTTGAATGCCAGCTTTGCTGGATAAAGAATTCTTGGCTGGAATTTTTTTTTTCTTTTAGTACCTTAACAATTTCATACCACTGCGTTCTTGCCTCTATGGTTTCACATGAGAAATCATCACTTAATCTTATTGAGCTTTCCTTGTATGTGATGATTCTTTTTTCTCTTGCTGCCTTCAGGATTTTCTCTTTGTCTTGAGCATTGGACAGTTTGATAATAACATGTCTTGGAGTAGGCCTGGTGGGATTTATATTGTTTGGGGTGTGCTGCACTTCCTGGATATGTACATCCATCTCCCTCAATAGGTTTGGGAACTTTTCAGCCATTATTTCCTCCACAGTCCTTCTGTCCCCTTTCCCATCTCTTCTCCCTCTGGGATGCCTATAATGCATATGTTTATTTTTTGTGTGTGTGTTGTCATTCAAATCTCTAAGTCCCTGGTGCATTTTTTCTGTTTTTCTTTTTTTATCTATCTATTCTACTATCTGTTTGATTTCAGGTATACTGTCTTCCACATGGCTAATTCTTTCCTCTGCCTGTTCAAATCTGCTGTTATGTGCATCCAATGTCTTCTTGATTTCTTGGATTGTGCCATCCATCACCATCATATCCATTATCTTTTAATTTATGTTTAGAATTTCTTCAGTATGCTCTTCCAGTGTCTTCTTAATAGCCATAATCTCTTCCTTCACTTCATTAATTAAGTTGGTCTGCATTATTTGTTTGGAGAGCTTTGATTAATTGTTTGATGTTCTGCATCTTTTTGTGGTTTTGGTTTGTTCACTGGACTGGGCCATGTCTTCTTGTTTCTTGGTACGGTTTGTAATTCATTGCTGTCTGGTCATCTTTTTATCTTGATGGATTTATTCAGTTGATTAGCTTCTTTATCTACTCGGGTTTTATTTAGTTGCTGTTTGTTTGTGTTTGTTGTCTTCTCTTTGACACTTTGTCCTTCTTGTTCTATTTCCTTGTTGTTTCCTATGTTCCCTTGAAGGAAAAAGATGGGGGCCAGAGAAAGTGAAAGAGACAAGAAAAGAAAAAGGATAATAGTAATAATAGTAAAAGTTAGAAGAGGAACCTTATGCAACCTAGGAATATGAGAGTATTTAACTCATGTAAGCAGTGTAGAGTACCAGGAATAAAAAAGTGGAGTACCTACAATGAAAGGAGAAACTGAGTAGAGAATATATATAGAATGATTTTAAAGGCCAGAGTGATGAGGAAAGAGGGAAAGAGACAAGAAAGGAAAAAAGAAAAAAGTTAATAAAAAAAAAAAAACAGAATAGATGAGATTGAAATAAAAAGCAGAAGAATTTAGGACTAAATAAAGACAGGTGGAATGTGAGAACAACAACAGAAAGTTGAAGATAGAAAAATGAAGAAAAGGAGATATCGTTGGTAGACAAAATCGGTATAGACAGAAAAGGGGAAATCTAGGAAGAAGAAACTCAGCAAACCGGAATATGCCAGCAGCACCTAATCAAAGAAGAAAAAAAAAGTTGGGGGTGAATAAAGAGGAAAGAAAAACAACAACAACAACAACAAAAAAACACACACACACAGAAGCAAGCAGTCAAACAAAAACTAAGGAAAGACAGCCTTCTCTCTTCTTAGGTCCCTGTGGATCTTCTCTGGGTGCTGCTGTTCATCAATCAATTACCCTGCAGCCTTCCCTTTGCAGGTTTTGAAGTGGTTTTTAGCAAGTAAAGTAAGTTAAATTTTTAAAGAAAGTAACCTTTTTTTAAGGAAAAATAAGAGACCCAGTAGACGATAATACAAAAATAATGTTTATGTTTTCCCTGTCCTAAAGTATCAGCAGGATGTTTGATATCCCAGTGGATCACAACTCTAAGAGGAGCCAGAAATTGAACTAGGGAGATTGTGTATTCCAGGCAGAAATTCCTCCACTGAGCTAAACTTTCTTGTTGGGTCAGTTAGCTCTTTAGAAACCTATCCAGTCACTATCTATTGGACAGGTTGACTCTTTGCAGTTGTATAAACTCCTGCTGATTAGGAGTCTGCCCCTGCTCCCTTTCTATTCTTATTGCTTTCTCTCCCAGGGCAACAGGATACAATAGCCTGTGTGAGGGGATTCCCTCTCACCTCTCCTGGTCAGGTTTAGTTCCCTTTTGAAATTCAAATGGGACCCTGGTGGCTGAGCTCACTGCAGAAAAATGTCTCAACACTCTTCCAGACCACCCCTCCTCTCAGGGAACCCTAAATAGGCTCTTGGAAGAGCCACATCCCTTAAGGGAGGTTGAAATTTTGATAGCTTTCAGCACAGGACTAGTCAATTGCCTGATTCCACCCCCTCCCATGCCAAGTTTCTCTATCCCAGGGCAGTTAGGAAAATCAGGCTGCCTCAGCAGATTCACCCTCTTCCTGGTGCCACCTTGAGCCAGCTGATATGTTCCTCAAAGCTCAAAGGGGGTCCAGGCAACTAAACCCAAAGAAAGGAAAACCCTCTCCACCCTTCACCAGAACCCTCCCACTTTTGGAATATGGCATTGAGTGGCCAGAAAGAATCTTGGCTCAGTGCTCACAGCAGCTTTGCCTTGAGTGTGGGGTTTAGCTGTCCTGCAGTTTCCAGCCTCAGAGGTAAGAACCTCAGGGTTTTACCTTAACCAATTTATCTCTTTGTCCACCTCTCTCTAGACTGATGCCCTGAAGCCTCCTGCTCTGTGGGTTCCCCAAACAGATCACTCGGGCAGGCCCTTGCCACCACTCAGCCATTTCTTGTGAAAGAGATGGTGAGTACACACTTAAACTGACACCATCTTGCCTGGATCCCCCAAATGATTATTAAAGAGGCGGACCTTTGTATCTCTGCTTGGATATTCCATTCCCCATTTAGGAGCAAAAATAGTTTGGAAAAGATCCAAAGTGATGGCTCCAGCCCTTAACAGCAAAAATATCAGCAAAAAACCCTTGCAATTCCAGATGAGTGGGAAAACAAGATTTCCAGAATTACATTAACATAAAACTCAGAATGCCCAATTCACAATAAAAAATTACAAAACACATGATGAAAGAGGAAACTATGGCCCTTTAATGGAGATGAAAAATTTTGTCATATAGCATCCCCAAGGAGCTTCAGACATTTGAATTATTAGTCAAAGACTAAATCAACCATCTTAAATATGTTCAATGAACTAAAGGAGTCCATAAACAAGAATTAAAGGAAGTTGTGAAAACACATGAACTGGGAAGCAGATGTGGCTCAAGCAATTGGGCTCCCATCTACCATATAGGAGGTCCACTGTTCAATTCCCAGGGCCTCCTGGTGAAGGTAAGCTTGCCTGAGTGGTGAGCTGGCCCGAGCGGTGAGCTGGCCCACATGGAGTGCTGGTCCACACAGAGTGCTGGTCCATGCAGAAAGCTGATGTAGTGAGATGATGCAACAAAAAGAGACACAGAGGAGAGACAGTAAGAGATGCAGTAGACCAGGGAGCTGAGGTGGTGCAGGAGATTCAACACCTGTCTCCCACTCCAGAAGGTCCCAGGATCAGTTCCCAGTGCCACCTAAACAGAAGACAAGCAGACACAGAAGAACACACAGCAAATGGACACAGAGAGCAGAAAGCAAGTGCAAGACAATGAGGGGGCAGAGAAAGAGAGAAAGAAATCTTTTAAAAAAACAAATTTCATAGGTGCAAATTATGGTAATTGAAATAAAAAACTCAATAGATGGATACAAAAGCATATTTTAATAGGATGCCATCACTGCTATTCAACATTGAAATGGATGTTTTAGCTACAGTATCCAATTTTAAAAAAGAAATAAAAGGTATCCAAATTGAAAAGGAAGAATTCAAATGATCTGTATTCACAGATGTCATGATTTTATTTATATACATATCAAAGAAATATATAAGAAAGCTACAAGAACTAATAAATGAAATCATAAATTTCCAGAATAGATTATAAAAATGCAGAAGTCCATTGCCTTTCTCTACACTAATAATGAACAATAGAGAATGGAAACCAAGATCAAAATTCCATTTATGGTAGCATCCAGAGAATACAATGCTGTTTGCTATAGTTAGTAGTAATGTTTTGACAATGTTCTTTCATACTTTGTAGCAAATTGTTTCAAAAAGTATGGAAGGTGTTGGTGGTGTGGTAATGTATGGTAGCCCTGGGTGATGATATGAATGTTTGTTTTGTAAATTCACAACTGACACTATACATTTATTGCTTATGCATGGTCATGTATGAATGATAAACTTCAAATTTAAAAAGTTAAAACAACTCTAATGAGAAATCAGTTCACACACACTAGGATTGCTATTATTTGAAAAACTGAAAATAACAAGTTTTGGTGAGGATTAAGAGAAATAAAAACTCTCATACATTGTTGGCTGGAATGTAAAATGGTATCACAACTGTGGAAAACAGTTTGGCATTTCCTCAGAAAATTAGCACAGAATTAACTTTTGACCGGGCAACACCACACCTATGTATATAACCAAAAGAATTGAAAGGAGGGCCTCGGACATATACTTGTTTACTACGATTGATTGTAGCATTATCCACAACAGCTAAATATCAACAGATGAATGGATAAGCCAAAACTGATATATCCATCCAAGGGAATATTATTCACCTTTTAAAAAGTAAAATGCTAGTACATGCTACAACAGGAATGAACCCAGAAGGTAATATGTTTAGTGAAATAAGCCATATATATTAGGGACAGATATCATTTGTTTTCTTATATGAAATACTTAAAGTAAGCAAATCTTGGATTGCTCATATGCCCATGGAGCCCTGAATCCCAGCAGAGTTGCAGCTAACTCTTACTCTCCAGTTCTTCAGGTTTGCCCAAACAAATAAATGATGATGGACAAGTTCCATCCCCCAAAACAAGGAGTAACTACAACTATGAGCAAAACAATTACTTCTTTCTGCCTCATAGTATCTAAGTGCCCCTCTCAGTCTGAAGCAGTCAGAGTGGACATCATCCAAAATCCACCAAAACTGAGGAATGAACAAACATAAGAGGGGAGTGTAACCATGGCCCAAAGTAGATTTATTGATATTTTAGTTATTATCTAGTGTTAATAGAAGAACCTGTAAAATTGATATAAAGTTACTGATTCCAGGGGTCCAAAAGTTTGAATAGGTAGAACACAGGGCATTTTTAGGGCTGTGAAATTGTTCAATATGATACTGCAATGATGGACACATGACATTATACATTTGTCAAAACATATAAAACTGTACAGCACAAAGTGTAAACTACAATGTAAACTATATCTTCGTGAATAGTAATGCTTCAATTTTGGTTCATCAATTGTAACAAATATATAACACTAAGGTAAGATGTTAATAATAGGGGAACTATGTGTATGGGTAGCAGGTTATATGGGAATTGCCTATAGTTTTGGTGTAATTTTTCTGTAAATCTAAACTTCTCTACAAAGACAGTTTATTATTACCAAACAAAAAGAGAAATGGCCTGGATGTCAGGTAGTCCTTGGCCACACCTGCTGCTGCTAATACTTGGGTCTGGATCTGCAGGTTACCATCCAGTAATTCAGTTAGTGTTACCTGCCATGTGGTAATCCTTTGAGTGACTGACTCATGTCAGGCAGTGTTAACTGCAGCTCAACAGGCCCCGGAACCACCCAGGCATTGCTGGGTTCTTCTGTGAGCTTCAATTCACTTGTTATTCAGCACAGGACTGAGGACAGCTTGGGACAACTGCTCTGGAGAAGATCATTGGATTTTATGTTTTACATACTGTCAGGATCACTGCAATAGCACAAACAATGCCTGTGTGAAATTAGAAAAAGGCTCCCCTCTGGGCAGACAGCTGTGAATTGGGTACACATTTCCCCTGCTCTCATCACCTGCTTCCCAGTAAGCTTGTCTCTTTGCACCTGCCCAGCTGCTCTCTGAGCTCCTCATTTTGAGGGTTTCCCTCACAGACCCAGGTGTAATGGTTAGGCTCCAGGTATAAGATGGGGTACCTAAAAGATTCAGTCAGAACTTATACAACCCCCTGTTCTGGGCCAGGAGGCCAGCTGAGGAGGTAAGAAGTATCTGGAGCTATGGTGGTTTCTAGGTGGAAGAGGCAGTGTGAGTTCAGCCCTTTTGCATTCCTGCACTCAGCCAGGATTTGAAAGGTATGGTCAGCATGCAAGGTGTCTCCACCATTGTCAATCTCAAACAGAGAGAGATGCCAAACAGAGATTCAGCTTCCACTACAACTACTAGTCACACACCTGGGCCAAGGACCTACAAGTTACATCTCAAAAACAGGCATATCTGGACACTGGAGAAGAAATGTTGCTCT
>JAQZBX010019560.1:22133-33789 GCA_029593785.1 Cabassous unicinctus | reverse complement strand
ATTTCCTGACTCCTTCTAGAAGAGGAATTTGATTTAGGTGAACAAGTATCTGTTCTGTGGGTGAAGTGGGAATTATATGATATGAATAGGGGACAGGGATATGAAGGGAGGAGAAATGGGGTCAGATGCCTGGTGAGAGAAGTCACATCCATTTCAATGCCTTTTCTTCTGAGTGGAGAACACCTGTTCCATCTACCACGTGTGCAGATGTTACCTGGGGAAAGAGGAAGGATGACTGCCCAGACCTACAGGAGTTGCTCAGCTCTGTAGAATTAACGGGACCTTGCTAGGCACAGTTTTGCCATCTCCACATTGGGGAAACAAATCTTGCAGTGTTTTATGGAGATTAAGGAGATAATGAATGCAGTAGCATGTTGGAAACCCAGGGGTAATTATTGCATCTCTTGGTGCCAAATGAATCAAGGAAATTTTAAAATTGCTTTTGAATGAACCCCTACTGTGTGATGTCAGTTGCTCACTGAACGCTTTTTCTAAACTACCTGAACTTCCTGGACCCAACTTCTGTGATATCCCTGGACTGCCTCTGCCACTCCAAGATCAGTTGTTCCTCTGGGATTCTCTGGATTCTGCCCCTTGTTATTCCATGGAGATGGTAGCAGCTCTTCCTGAAGTTCTTGGTTATCTCATGATTCACACTTCACAGTATAGTCTGGATACACTGGCGGGTTCCTGGAGGGATGTACCGTTAGTGAAGGGCACATGCTGTGCTCTGCCCCTTGCCTGTGCATCCCCGGGGCGTGGTGGGGCAGAGGGCGGAAGGGGAGGACGCATCATCCCTGGCCAGGTCAGAACCACATTGAAACCTGAATCCTGACCCTCCTCTTCCTGAAAGTTCCCATCACTATTCTCCTTCCTGGCCCTAATCCTTTCTGTCTGGGTTTTGTTTTTAAGAGAATCCCTGATTCTTGGGTTCCTGTCACTAGTAGAATCAGAAATATCCATGTTTTGTTTTCTTCTACAATTCACAACTGTGTGATTTTCAGCAAGACACTTGTCTTCTCTGTGCTTCAGTTTTATTTTCTGCAAATGGAGGTTATAACATGCACCTTATAGAGCTATGGCGGAATAACATAAAATAATCCATGCAAGATGCTTGACTCATAATTAATTATAACCAATAAATTACAGTTATAATTATTTTTTTTTGTATAGGAGGAAGTTACTAAAGTATCCTTAACATAGTTGTGCCTTAGAAACACCATCTTGTAAGATGTCTATCCAGTTGTTCCAGCACTATTTGGTGAAATAAGGATTCTTTACATCATTAAATACTCTCATGAACATGGAAAGGCTTTCTGTTTATTTAGGGGTTCGTTAATTTCATTCAACATTGTTTTGTAGTTTACAGTATACAAATCTTGCAGTTATTTTGTTAAACTTATTCCTAAGTATTATATATTTTTGATGCTCTTATAAATGGAACTGTCTTCTTAATTTTGACCTTTGGCTAGGCAATGGTTTCCTAAATATGGCATCAAAGTCCAAGCAACCAAAGAAAAAAATAATTACTACTTCATCAAAATTAAAAACTTTGGTGCTTCAAAGGACACTGTCAAATCATCAAAAACACCCTATCGAATGGGAGAAAATATTTGCAGTTCATAATTGAAAAGGGTCTAGTATCCAGAATATACAAAGAACTTTTCCAACTCAATAATTATAAAGAACTATAACAATTAAAAACAGGTCAAGGGTTTGAATAGACATTTCTCCAGAGGAGATATATAAATGGCAAATAAGTACATGACAAGATGTTCAACATCTTTTGTCATTAGGGAAGTGCAAACCAAAGCCAAAACCCACCTCACATCCACTAGGATGGCTATAATCAATATAAGTGTTGGCAAAGACATGGAGAAATTGAAACACTCATACAGTTCTAAAGGGATGTGAAATAATGCAACCACTTTGGAAAACTCAGGAGAAGTGAAAACATATGTCCACACAAAAAACTTGTACACAAATGTTCATAGCAGCATTCTTAATCATAGTAAAAAAATGGAAACAAAAAAATGACCATCAAATGATGAATGGGTAAGCAAAATGTGGTATATCCAAACATTGAAATGTTATTCAGCTACAAAAAGGAAAGAAGTACTGATTCTGCTACAACTTGTATGAACTTTGAAAACTTAGATGCTTAGTGATGGAAGTCAGACAAAAAGATCATATACTGTATGATCACATTTATGTGAAATGTCCAAAATAGGTTAATGTTGATTATTGTTTGCCAGGTTCTTGGGAATAGGGGAGAATGGGTGAGTGCTCACAGGTATGTTTTTTTCTGGGGATGGTCATTATGAAAATGTTCTGGATTTGACAGTTGTGATGTCTACACAATTTTGTGAGTCTGCTAGAAATGACTGAGTTATATACTTTGTGAAAGTGAATTTTACAAAGTATTAATTTTTAAGAAATTAAAAATTTTATAAATAGATATATCACTGAAGAAGATTTATAAATCTCCAATTTATAAATGTCCAATAAGCCCATGAAATGATGCCCAACATCATTAGTCATTAGGAAAAGGCAAGTTAAAACTCCTACCAGGAGATGCCACTTCTAACTCAGTAGAATGGCTATAATAAAAAGCCCCCTAAACAGGCCCTTCCTGCGCATGTTGGCTGTTGAGAACCTCAGTGCTGGGCTATAGGGTTCAGACCTCATGGCGGAGATGATTCAGGAATGCATAGAAGATTGACTCCCCGAATTGGAACAGCTGGAGCACATTAGGCTCCATCAGTCACGTGGAAATTAAGGCTATCATTAAAAAGGCTTCAGATCTACAATACAGAATACAGTGAAGAACTCTTTTAAGGAAGACTTTATCAATTATGTTCAATATGAAATTAATCTTTTGTTGCTGATCCAGAGAAAAAGAACATGCACTGGGTATTCATTTAAAAAGGATGAGATTGAAAATTCTATTGTACATTGGGTGCAAGGTGTCTTCCAACATGCTTCAGCAAAATGAAAAGATGATGTTCAACTTTGGCTCTCCTATGTAGTTTTTTGTAAGAAATGGGCTACCAAAGCTCAACTTAGCAAATTATTCTCTGCTGTGTTGGCCATTCATTCAAACAAGCCACCTTTGTGGATTATGGCAGCCAAATGGGAAATGGAAACTCACTTGTCTTCAGAAAGTGCTAGATAACTATTTCTTTGGGCTCTGCACTTTTATCCAGACTGTCCAAAACTTTATCAAGAATACTTTAGGAAGGAGCTGATGCATACTGAGAAACTGAAGAAAGAAAAGCAAGGATTTGAAAAAGCCAAGATGGGTGTGGGGAATCTTGATTATCCTGAAGAAATTCTTAAAGGCAAGGTGGCATGGGTCATCTTCAAAAACTTTGAGCATAATTAAAGGTACAGAATTTCATGTGTTGTTGTTTTCAATTGCACAGCTATTTGACTTTGCTAAAGATCTGCAAAAAGAAATTTATGATGCCCTTCAGGCGCTACACACAGATGACCCTCTCATTTGGGATTATGTGGCACGACGAGAATTAGAGATCGAGTCCCAGCTGGAGAAGAGCAGCCTACCACCAAACCAACCAAAGCAGCAAAAGTGGGCCAGAAGGAGGACAAGTGCTGTGCTGTATATGAAGAGGTGGTGAAGATTCTGCTACAGAGGCCATGTGGAAGTGTTACATCAACTTTTGCTTGGAAAGATTTACTAAGAAGACAAATAGTGAGTTCCTCAGAGGGAAGAGGCTGGAAAGAACCATGGATGCATTCAGGAAGGCACATGAACTCAAACTTCTGCCAGAATTTCAGTACAAGCAGTGGATTGAGATGTTGCTGCACCATGACTTCTTTAAGGAGGCTTTGGAGGTGGCAGAAGCTGGAACTAAATTGTTTAGAGACTCTGTGACAATGTGGCAGATGAGGCTGCAGGTGCTAATTGAATCAAACAGCACTGACGTAGCTATGCTTTTCGAAGAAGGCTTTGTATACCGGAAACCCCAGATTTGTCTGCCATTGTGGATCTCTTGGGCAGAGTGGAGTGAAGGTGCTAAAAGCCAAGATAACACTGAAGCAATCTTTAAGAAAGCTATCCTAGTGGTCACGGTGCTGATTCAGTAACTCTGAAGGATAAGAACCTAGATTGGGCTCATTGAAGTGGTCACTACGAAAAGGCCAGAGCAGTGTTTATAAGTTTGCAAGAAAGCTGCCCATTTTCAGTTGATTTTTTTTCAGGAAAATGATCCAGTTTGAAAAGAAGCAAGAATCCTGCAAGATGGTCAACTTGAGAGTAATAGGAGAGGGCTTTGAGAGAGTTTGGATCTGTAGATTCTGATCTTTGGGTGGACTACATCAAAGAAGAATTGAACCACCCCCTTGGTAGACCTGAGAACTGTGGACAGATCTATTGGTGAGCCATGAAGGTGTTGCAGGGAGAGTTAGCAGAAGTGTTTGTAGCTAAACAAGCCAACTTTGTGAAATAATATTGTAAGCCTTCTGGGCAGATTTGCTTTAGGTGTCAATCTGTAACTTGCTCAGAGATGGTTGACAAGATGGTGGTCTGATTTTGAGACATGCTTTAATTTTGCGTTAATGTGTTAATCTTTAATTTTAGAAAAGAGAACTTCTGGTTAGGGGCAAAGACTACCTACCTTGGGTCCTAAATGTTTTCTAAAATATATAGAAATCCTACAACTGAGTTTCATTTATTACCCTGGTCAATCATGAATATCTCTAATTTAGATGTTAGAGGTTCCCTGGTTTGCAATGATTAACAGGTCATAAAGCTGTGACTCAATTCCAACTGATTGAGCAAACCACAGCCTACATTCTTGGAGGCAGCCCATCTCCCCCCAAGAATGAGCAAGGGGCCATATCACAGTGGGAATGAAGCAGATAAGGACCTTCACCCCTTCTGGGCTCAAGTGCCACCAACCCCTCCCCCATTCCAAGAATACCCTACCTCCTAGCCCACTACCCCGTAGCCATATACGGGAATAACTCACTTTTACAGCCCCTTACTGGTCTCAGATCCCTACCCATGGACTAACGTTTCTCCACCTATTGATATACTGTATAAATCATATTCACCACCTTCCACCAGTGGGCTGAAGTCTATTCTTCAGACCCCCTCTGTTGGGAGAGCTTCTCAATAAACTTCCTGCCTGCAATCATCAGTCTCCGCATCCCAGTAAGCGCCACTTTTCTCCAACACTAGACCTAGGGGCCAGTAAAATGGAGAAGAAAGTACAGTTCTGTTTGATTATTCTCTCCTTATTATAAAAAAGTATGTGGTATACACTTGTAGAAAATATGGAGGAAATAGAACAATACTATGGAGAAGAAAATAAAAGCATACCATAATTCCATTGTCTGAAGTTAAGCTCAATAATTTGATTTTCTTCATCAGAATTGGATTTATATTGTTAGAACATTTATTCATTTATTCCTTCAAGAAATATTTGAGTGCTCATCATGTGCAGGAAAGAAGGTGGCTTTTGGGATGGAGGTAGGGGTTGGAGGAACAGAGCTGGATGTCCTAAGAGAGCTGGTTAAAGCAGCAGAAAAGGAAGTGCTGAGTATTAGGGAAAAGTTATCCTTTAAGAGAGTTAAGACAATTAAAAAAAGTATCCTCTCTCTCTCTCTCTCTCTCTCTCTCTCTGGGACTGATCAGCAGAGAAGTGTTTGCACTGAAGAGCCCCAGCAACAAAAGAAAGGAAGTGGTAGGGAGTAGAATAGAGCAGCAGAGAAGGGCTTCAGAGTGGGGAGGATGGGTTGGAACAGAGAAGGGCATTGTGGGAGCAGGGGAAGCAATTACTAGAATTTTTTACCTTTTAATTTAATCTGATGTTACTGGGTGAAGCATTCAGTGTGCTTTTATATCCATGTTTCACTTACCATTACGTTATTTTCTCATGTTATTAAATAGCCTTAAAAGCATTTAATGGATTCACAGCATTCCATTGTATAAATGAGCCATAATCCCCTATGGTTAGACCTTGTCATTTGTAATTTTTTCTTTTTATATATGCTGTTGATGAAGATTCTTGTAAATCTTTGTTTATATTCCTGCTTGTTTCCTTAGAAGATTAATATCCAATGCCAGTGGAATTACTGGATCAAAGAATATAGCTAATTTAAAGAACATTGCTTTGTATTGCCAATTTGCTCCATCACTCAAGCACTGTATGAGAGTGCCAACATCTTTACCTGTACTGGGTGTTGTTACTATTATTACTTTTTTTTACCACTTTAATAGGTGAAAAGTTTATTTTAATGTACATTTCTTTGATATTAGTGAAGTTAATCTTCATTTTTTTCCTCTCCATGTTTCTTTGGTCTTTTCATGCTCTTTCACCATTTTTTGAACTGTTCTTTTTTTCTTAATAATTTCTAGTTTTTATGTATTAAGAATATTAATTTTTTGTTCATCTTTCATTTATTGCAAAGAATTTACCTCTAGCTATTTTTGTGGTGTTTTTTGATGTCCAGAGACTTCTATGTGATTTCTGTTGTTTTTAAGATGTTTTGAAAGCCCTACTTCTTGCTGAGGACAACTCAGTTTTTTCCCCAAGCAGTTTTTGAAGCACCATTTATGGCCAATCATATTTCTCTCTGCTTTGTGATGCTACCTTTATTATGTATTAAGTTCTTATGAATATTTTTTAAAAAGCCCACAATAATCAAAATGACAATGAGATATCATCTAACACTGCATAGAATGGCCATTAGTAAAATAACAGAAAACAATAAGTGCTGGAGAGGATGTGGAGAAATAGGAACACTCCTTCACTGTTGGTGGGAATGTAAAATGGTGCATTCTCTATGGAAGACAGTTTGGCGCTTCATCAGTAAGCTAAATATAGAACTGCCATATGATCCAGCAATTCCTCTAATAGGAATATATCCAGAAGGACTGAAAACTGTGACATGAACAGACATTTGCACACCGATGTTCATAGCAGCGTTACTCACAATTACCAAAAGATGGAAACAACCCAAGTGTCCATCAATCAATGAATGGATAAACAAAATGTGATATATACACATGATGGAATACTATGCTTCTGTAAGAAGAGCATATGGGACACATATGATAACATGGATGAACCTTGAAGACATTATGCTAAGTGAAATAAGCCAGACACAAAAGGACAAATATTGCATGGTGTCACTAATATGAACTAAATACGAGGAATAAATGCATGGAGTTAAAACCTAGAGTATAGGTTATAAGGAGATAAGAGGAGGGCTGAGAAGTGTTACTGATGCTTAATGTATGTAGAAGTTTTAATTAACTTGACTGTAAAAGTGTGGAAATGGATAAAATTGAGAGTAACACATTATAGTGAGTAGAACTAACATAGCTGGCTTATAAATGGGATTGTGGCTGAAAGGGGTAGTTTTGGAATGTAAATGTCAATTGAAAGAAAGCTAGAGAATAATCTAGGGGCTGAATAACACAGTGAACCCAGAGGTGGGTGAGAATTGTGCTTAATAATTGTAGCAGTTTGGCAGTTTGATGAAGTTATGAATTCCAAAAATAGATATTGGATTATGCTTGTATACTGATCTGTTCATCTGGGCATGATTAGGTTATAATTGGGGCTTTGATTGGGCCATGTCAGTAGGGTGTTGAGCCCCACTCCTTGGTAGGTGGGGAATCAAAGATAAAAGTCACGGCAAAGGACAGAGTTGTGGTAGTTCTGATGTTGGAATCTTTTGCTGGAGCCTCAGGAAGTAAGAGAGCTTGGTTGTGAGGAAGGAGAGAAGGCTCCGGGAAAAGACATGAGCCATTTGCCTGAGAGTCTACAGCTGACCTTGTGGAGGAAACAGAGGAGTTGAATCCAGAGAGAAACGGAGCCCCTTGGAAGAGAGGAACCCAAGAAGCCTGAACACTGGCAAATGTCGGCAGCTGTCTTGCTCTAACACGTGGCAACAGACATTGGTGAAGGAAGAAACTTATGCTTTATGGCCTGGTAACTGTAAGCTTCTACCCCAGATAAATACTCCTTATAAAGACCAATAGATTTCTGGTATTTTGCATCAGCACCCCTTTGACTGACTAATACAGAATTTACATTCTATTTGAGGAAGATGGGCAACAAACAAACCAATATAGGCAGTTTTCACTTTGTACTATGGTTAAGTTAAATACCAGTCCTCCTACACCATGATACAAATTTTAGTTACTGTAGTAAATTGCCTGTGAGTAACACATGAAGTACAAACTTCACTTTAGTTCTTCAGTCCACAAATCACTACATAAATAACAGAGGCTCATCGAGGTCAGTGACTAATCACATCATTTCTTTCAAAGCCTGTGGGAGATTGATCACTGTGATTCTGTTATTCAATTTATACACAGACAGCATAGTGTGTAGTTGTGTTGCTTCCTTGTCTCCTATGTGGCATTTTACAAAAATGAATAATTGAAATAAGGAATTGGCCAAGAAAGATGAAAGTGTAGCAAAGGATGAAAAAAGTGATAATGCTGGAAGTGAAATTCAAATAGAATGTAAATGGAGTTGTAAAAGACATAGCAGACAGTGGGAATGCTGGCACTGCTGCTATGCAACAGTCTATAGATATGCAGCCTAGGGAAATTAAGAAGGGCAAATGTAGCAACAAAAATGAGGAAAGTGATAGTGATGAAAAGGATGAAAATGTTCCAGAGGAAGTAACACCAGCAAAAATGATCATATTAAAGGAACTCTTGGAAGGATTTCACAACATTGAAAGTGCAAAGGATAAAACATTGGAGGTTGATGCAAACTTAGAAAGGAGTATGATAATTCACCATGGCAGAGGAAACATGCTGGCTCCATATAATAAATTATACAATGAAAAGAAGGCAAGCATTTTTCTAACTACTCATTATAATTTTTTTTACATAGAAATAAAATACTTTAATTCTCAATATTTCTAATGTTTTAAATTAAATGAGTACTTAAATAAGTAGTAGTTTTAATAACATTTCGTTTTCCTATATGGGAGTAAGAAGGTTTATAATATTTTGACAAAAATTTTAAAAAGTCATGGACTAATCATTATTTTTCCCATTGATTATTTCTAAGACCATTTCCTATAGTTTCACTTTACAGTCATTTTCATAGTCCTACATACTGTGCAAAGTAAGGGCTGCCTGTATTTAGTATGTCAGATGGTAATAAGTACTAAGGAAAAAAATAATCAGGGTAAGAGGAACTGTAACATAAGGGTGAAAGGGAAAATTAATATTCTATACAGCATGGCTTGGGAAATGTGCTTTTAATAAAGTGACATTTGGACAGAGAGAAAGAAGGGAGAGAGTGAGTCACCCAGATATGTCAGGGAAGAACTAGAGGAGTGATATGATCAGACTTACATTTCCAAAAATTATTCTGCCTTCTTTAGAAGCCAAGGCTGAAAGAGAGCAGCCAGTTGGAGGCTTTAGCAATGATCCAGGAAGAGATGATGGTGGCTGGGACCAGGAGTAGCGGAGGAGGTGAGAAGGGCACAGCTTGTGGATATAACTCAGTGGTGTGTTGGAGTAGCTTGTTCCAGCTCATGAGAGCAAATTGTTAAAATTTCAGGAATCTTGCAATCTTGCTGTTCAACTGTTGGTAGCTTGAAATTTACCCACATTGAGAGTATTTACACCACAGAAATTAGCAAATGCTACAAATCAGGCTTTCTTTCTTCCTTCAGAGTGTCAGTTATTAAACATTTACCAATGAATATAAGATTATTTACAAATGGATGCAAGCATTTTGAAGGCAGATTGGAATATGGAGTAGAAACAAAAAGGAGAAGTAAATATGTCATGGAAATTGTACAGCATGAGCAACAGTGTTGAGAAAGATGCAGAGTGTAATGATTAGGCTAATATGTCAACTTGGCCAGGTAATTGTGCCCAGTTGTTTGGTCAAGCAAGCACTGGGCTAATTGTAATACAAGGACATTTATAAACTTTAGTCATCAGTGAGTTTATTGCATAGATGGCTGATTACATCTACAATCAACCAAGGAGATTGCTGTCAGCAATGAGTGATGTTTTATCCAATCAGTTGAATGCTTTAAAAGGGGAAGTGATTTCAGCATTCAGAGAGAATTTTCCAGCTAGACTTCCCGGTGTCTCCTGGGAACTCATCAAGGACTTTTATCAGAGCCCCTGGTTTGTAGCCTGTCTGTGGAATTGGACTTCTGCATCCCCATGGTCATGTGAGAGAATTTTATAAAATCTTATACTATTTACAGATATCTCTTGTTGATTTATTTAGCTAGAGACACCTGACTAATACAGCTTGGTATCAGGAGTGGTTCTTGAGGAACAGAATCTTAAACATGGGATTTATGAAGTGGCCCTGGGAGTTCTACAATTGGCTCTCTACTCTAATTGGACTCAAGGGTACTAATGACTCCCTTTCCAATAATCAAGAGACCACTAACAGTCCATGATGTGAGTTGGCAATGGAGATACACAAAATATCACTGGATTCCCCTATTTCCATGCTTATAAGAGGCAAGAATCTGGATGAGAGTGTTTTCAACACCTAACAAAGTTTTGTGAAATCAAATGATGTTGGCTGGATCCTCCTAGGTACTTTGGATACAGTTACAGAAGAAAAGGATGAGCTAAAGACTTCAAATTTGCAACTTAAGTACCACATGAATGATGTGAAAGTTTCTATGTGTGCTCTGAAAGAAAATCTTGTTTCATGCAGCCACAGACTTGAGATCTCTGAAAACCGGACTCAGAGTCTCATTGTAAGAGTAGCAGAGTTACAAAGGAAACTAAAATCTGAACCTCACAGGGTGTCTGCTGTTAAGGTGAAGGCATTGATTGGAAAGGAGGGGAACCCTGGGGATTGGGATGGAGACATATGGAGTGATGATGACATTGATGGGGACATTGGAACCCTAAATTCTGCTGATACTTTGCCATATAAACATGTGATGGCCTGCCCTGTGGAGACCACACAATGTCAACCTTGTATCACCCAGACTCCAGCCTGCCCCAGGGAGTCTGGACCTCCTTCCAGCCCTGAGGTGGGTACCAGCCAAACTAAAGCCTGCACTGCCTAGCCTCTGGCCTGCCCCAGGGAGTCTAAACCTCCTACCAGCCCTGAGCAGGTACCAGCCAAACTCTAGCATGTACTGCCCAATCTCCACCATGCCCTGAGGAATCTGCCTTCCAACCCCTGCTGGAAGAGACTAATCATGTCTCACCAGATGCAAATGCAAAGGAATGCCCTGAGGTCAGTAGCTTGTAAGGCATTTCTAATCTTTTTCCTTACCCACCCCCACCACCCCACTTCTCTTCAAGATCTATGACTAGACTAAAATCACAAGCCCCCAAAGATGAAATACAAATTGTGACACATGAGGATTACGCTATACTCTAAAAGCACTGCATGAGTTTTCCGACTTATATAGACAGAAATCAGGGAAATGTGTGTGGGAATGGATAATATGAGTATGGGATAATGGTGGAAGGAATATAAAGTTGGACCAGGCTGAATTTATTGATATGGGCCCACTAAGCAGAGATTCTGGATTCAGTGTTGTAGCTTGAGGGGTTAGAAAGGGTTCTAACAGTTTGTTCATTTGGCTGGCTAAAACATGAGTCAAACGATGTCCTACAGTGCCTGAGGTCGAGATGCCTGATTTACCCTGGTATACTGTAAAT
>JAQZBX010019560.1:0-22033 GCA_029593785.1 Cabassous unicinctus | reverse complement strand
TGTAATGGAACTAGAATCCTTAAATATTATGGAGATGATCAGATCTTGGGTCAGTAAGAGTCAAGTATTGGCAGTTAATCGCCAAAGAAAAGGTGGGCATGGCTACTGCATTGAAAGGAAGACTTAAAGCAGCAATCAAAAGAGTTTGAGTTGCATAGAACTATGGCATTGGCTAATAGATCATGGGGTACCTAGAAGTGAAGTAGATGGGCAGTCTACTAAATTCCTACTTAATCTATATAAGCAGAAGTGTTCTAGGTCGAGTGAGCAAACCCTAACTTGAATTACAGACACAGAGAATCATGGCCCCTTAATCAATTCCCAGACTTGAGACAGTTTACAGACCCAGAGCCCCTTGAATGAGGATCTCATTTGGGAAGGATCCTATCAACTACCAAAAATGTGTACTGTTATTCTTCCTCCCAGCTTTCTCCAAAGAGACCTACAGCATTTTACCAGAGTGACTGTGCATTGGGGAAAAGGAAATGATCAGACATTTCAGGGATTATTAGACACTGGCTCAGAAGTGACATTAATTCCAGGAGACCCAAAACATTACTGTGGTCTACCAGTCAGAGTAGGGGCTTATGAAGGTCAGGTTATTGATGGAGTTTTAGCTCAGATCCATCTCACAGTGGGTCCAGTGGATCTCTGGACCCATCCTGTGGTTATGTCCCCAGTTCCAGAATGCATAATTGAAATAGACATACTCAGTAACTGGCAGAACCCCCACATTTGATCCCTGACTTGTGGAGTGAGGGTTATTATGGTAGGAAAGGCCAAGTGGAAGCCCCTAGAACTGCTCATACCTAGCAAAATAGTAAATCAAAAGAAATACTGGAATCCTGGAGGGATTGCAGAGATCAGTCCCATGATCAAGGATTTGAAGGATGCAGGGGTGGTGATTGCCATCACACCCCATTCAACTCTCCTATTTGGCCTGTGAAGAAAAGAGATGGATCTTGGAGGATCACAGTAGATTATCATAAACCTAACCAGGTGGTGACTCCAATCAAAGCTGCTGTCCCAGATGTGGTATCATTGCTTGAGCAAATCAACACATCCCCTTGTTGTTGGTATGCAGCTATTGATCTGGCAAATGGTTTTTTCTTAATTGCAATTAGTAAGGACCACCAGAAACAGTTAGCTTTCAGCTGGCAAGGCCAACAATATACCTTCACTGTCCTGCCTCAGGGATATATCTACTTTCCAGCTCTACGTCATAATATTCTCTGCATGGAACTTGATCGCCTCTCCTTCCCACAAGACATGACACTGGTCCATTATATTGATGATATAATGTTAATAGGACCTAGTGAGCAAGACGTAGCAATGCCTCTACACTTATTGCTAAGGCATTTGCATGAGAGAGGATGGGAGATAAATCCAACAAAAATAGAGGCGTGAAATTTCTAGGTGTCCAGTGATGCAGGGCATGTTGAGATATCCCTTCTAAAATGAAGGATAAGCTGCCGCATCTGGCCCCTCCTATGATCAAAAAAGAGCACAATGCTTAGTTGGTCTCTGGATTTTGGAGACAACACATTCCTCATTTGGGTGTAGTATGCTGGGACATCTACTGAGTGACCAGAAAAGTGGCTAGTTTTAATTGGGGGCCAGAACAAGATGAGGCTCTGCAACAGGTCCAGGCTGCTGTGCAAGCTGCACTACCACTTGAGCCATATGATCCAGCAGATCCAATGGTGCTGGAAGTTTCAGTGGCAAATAGAGATGCTGTCTGGAGCCTTTGGCAGTCTCCTTGTGGCAGTTTGATATTTTTTATGAATTCTAAAAAGAGGTATAGATTATGTTTGTAAACTGATTTGTTTCTCTGGACTTGATAGCCCTTTGATTGTATTAGATTCATCTGAGACATCTGATTAAATTATGTTAAGATTAGGGCTTTGATTCAACGACATCATTAGAATGTGATGCAATGTTGAGTGCCAGCCCCCTTGGTGGGCTGATTAAACAGACTCTCACACAGAAGTAGATACACAGAGAAGAACACAGAGGAAGAGAGACAGCTCATTAGATATGGCAGAGACCCTGGGAAGAGAGATGAGCCTGATAGTTTACAGCTGACCTTGTGAAGAGAACAGAGCAGTAAGCCCAGAAAAAAACAAGCCCCAGGGAGGGAGACAAGCCTTATGCCAGCCTACAGTTGAGACTGGAAGAAGCTGGGACCACGGAGCCTTAAGAGGAAGAAGGAAGGCTGAATTCTCACAGACATTGCCTGCCATCTTACGTCAACTTGTAGCAACAGACTTTGGGTGAGAAAGTACCTTTTACAGTACCTTGAATTGAACTCTACAGCCTTGTGACTGTAAACTGTTACCATAAATAAATACCCTTTTTAAAAGCCAACAGACTTCTGGTACTTTGCATCAGTACCACTTTTGGCTGACTAATACACCTCTATAGGAGAATCACAATGCAGACCTTTAGGATTTTGGAGCAAAGCCCTGCAATCCTCTAAGGAAAACTACTCTCCTTTTGAGAAACAGCTTTTGGACTGTTACTGGACCTTAGTAGAGACTGAATGCTTAATCATAGGTCATCAAGTTACCATGAGACCTGAGTTGCATATCATGATCTGAGTATTGTCTGACCCACCAAACCATAAAGTTGGGTGTGCACAGGAGCACTCCATAATAAATGGAAGTGATATATACATGATAGGGCTTGAGTGGGTCCTGAAGGTACAAGTCAGTTACATGAGGAAGTAACCCAAATGCCCATGGTCACCACCCCTTCCACATTACCTTCTCTTTCTGATCCCACAGCTTTGGCCTCCTGGGGAAATCAGTTGACTGAGGAAGAGAAAATTTGGGCCTGGTTTACAAATGGTTCAGCATGATATGCAGGTACCACCCGAAAGTGGACAGCTGCAGCACTGCAGTCCTTTTTTGGGACGTCCCTGAAGGATAGTGGTGAGGGCAAATCCTCCCAGGGAGCAGAACTTCGAGCAGTGCACGTGGTTGTTCATTTTGCTTGGAAGAAGAAATGGCTGGAGGTTCTTCAGCCATTCATGGGCTGTTGCCGATGGTTTGGTTGGATGTTCAGGGACTTGAAAGGAGCATGATTGGAAAATTGGTGACAAAGAGGTCTTGGGAAGAGGTATGTGGATAGACCTTTCTTAGTGGAAAAAAACATGAAAATATTTGTGTCCCATGTGAATGCTCACCAGAGGGTGACTTCAGCAGAGGAAGATTTTAATAATCAGGTGGATAAGATGACCCACTCTGTGGCTAATGCTCAGTCCCTTTCCCCAGCCACTCCTGTCATTGCCCACTGGGCTCATGAACAAAATGGTCATGGATGTAGGGATGGAGGTCATGTGTGGGCTCAGCAACATGGACTTCCCCTCACCATAACGATCTTGTCTATAGCCACTGCTGAGTGCCCAATCTGCCAGCAGCAGAGACCCACATTCAGGCTCCAATATGGCACCATTCCCTGAGGTGATCAGCCTGCTACCTGATGGCAGGTTGATAACGTTGGTTCTCTTCCATCATGGAAGGGAAAGTGATTTGTTTTAAGTGGAATAGATACGTACTCCCAATATGGGTTTCCGTTCCCTTCATGCAATGCTTCTTCCAAAACTACCATCTGTGGACTTACTGAATGTCTTATTCACTGCCATGGCATTCCACACAACATTGTTTCTGGTGAAGGAACCCATTTCACAGCAAATGATGTGCAAGAATCATGGAATTCGCTGGTCTTACCATGTTCCCCAACATCCTAAAGCCACTGGATTAATAGAATGGTGGAATGGCCTTTTGAAGACTCAATTATGGTGCCAACTAGGTGGCAATACCTTGCAAGCCTGGGGCAATGTTCTCCAGGAGGCTGTGTATGCTCTATATCAACGTCCACTCTATGGGGCTGTTCCTCCCATAGCCAGGATTCATGGGTCCAGGAATCAAGGGGTGGAAATGGTAATGGCACCACTTACTATTACCCCTAGTGATCCACTAGGAAAATTTTTGCTTCCTGTCCCTGCAACCTTAAGCTCTGCTGGTCTACAGGTCTCAGTTCCAAAAGAAGGAGTGCTTGCACAGGAGAACACAACAGTGATTCCACTGAAGTGGAAGTTAAGACTGTCGCCTGGCCACTTTGAGCTCCTCTTATCTCTGAATCAACAAGAAAAGAAAGGGAATTATTGTCCTGGCTGGGGTGATTGACCCTGACAATCAAGGCGAAATAGGACTGCATCTACTTAATAAGGGTAAAGAAGAGTTTGCCTGGAATATAGGAGATCCCCTAGGATATCTCTTAGTATTGCCATGCCCTGTGATTAAAGTTAATGGAAAATTGCAACAACCCATTCCAAGCAGCACTAAAAATGGCCCATAATCTTCAGGAATGAAATTTTGTTTCACCCCACCAGGCAAAGAACCATGGCCAGTTGAGGTGCTTGCAGCCAATCCAAGGGGTCTCAACATTACTTTAAAAAATGGATTCCTTTTGTCCCAAAGGAGCCCCACTTTTCAAATAATCTAGAGATTGTCTCCAAGGGAACCACTTCCCAGTTGTCCATCATTCCGACCTCCTCTGGCCATTTCCTCTATAGAACCCCTAGGATTTGGAAGATACCCCTTGAAATTCCTTGATTAGTCCACCTCCTACAGGACCTCACATTCTTCTGGGGAGTTGGGAACCTCTTAGAGGGTTCCATGAGACTCCTGAGGAAAGTGGAGGAGATATGTCACCTTCTCTTCACTCTAGATGGGTCCTAACACTATTTCACATGTGGATGTTCCTGGGTTAGACCTTCCTGCAGACCTTGCCCCTTCCTTCCTGTCCTGTTCCCCCTCCCTGAAGCCCAAACCACCTCAACAACTTAGAGTCAGACCATCTGCTTCCTGTGGACATAGATGACAGAGATACCTACCTCCAGCAACACCTTTTAGCCTAGAAGGATAGTTACCAGACATGTAGTACATGGCTCTGGGCCTGGAAATCAAGGGGCAGAAGGAGCTGTTAGAGGAGTTACATAAGTGTCCATTCCAAGGGCCTCCACTTACTCCATTTGAGGCCACCTGACCCCATCAAAGCTCTGAACCTTTGAACCTGTGCCCGGGGCACAGAATGAGAGTCCTCATTCTCATTCACATCCTTCTCAGACTTTTAGGATAGTCCTACTGTCACTGTATTCAGTGATGCATAAGTATGGCACCTGTTTACTTACTTTATCCTCACAATTCTTTTGGGCAGGTATTATTATCCCCACTCTGATGAGTAAATTGAGCACCCAAGAGTTTACGGCAGGTCACCAGATTAGTGGGATCCAAAACCTAGAGAAGCCCATTCCTGTACGGACCCCTTTGCCAGTTAGGTGAAAACCACGGACCCCTTACTGAGTCCACACGATACTGTGCATTATTTAATAAGCATATCACACCTGCACCAACACGTCCCCACAATAATAATTTTTTTTTTTTTTTTTTAATTTCAATTCAAGCTCATGGACCCCTTGTTAAGAGCTGTGCCTTAGGATGATCCTTGAGATCCTCAGGGCCACAGGAATGGGCATCAACATGGCATGCAGGTGGAGTGAGGATGGGTTTCACAATGGGAGTTTCATAGCTGCTCTGCTTAGCACCAGTGTGGAGCTGGATGACCTCCATGCAACCACTAATCTGGTAACTGGGAGGGATTACTAGGAATCAGACTCCAGGCAAGTAAGGTCCTGGAGTGGAACCCAGGCGAGCAGCCTTGTTGGGATGGCTGGGGCTGCACATGTGTGGGTCTCTACTGTGGAAGAACTCAGACAAGTTGACTGTCCCACAGAAAGGGCTCTGCAAGGTATCTTGGGTCACCTTGCAGATAACTTGAGAGTAGACATCCCCTGGGCTCAGATGCACTTGTGTGTGGCTAGAGATGATGTAGGAGATGCTGTCATCTTATGAAACTACAGTGATCTAGGGGGCTGGGAGCACATTCCCATTTTTGAAACCATGTCAGGGTGACGTTCCTCGGGGAGAAGCTATGGGACTTGCAGGTGAAGTTCACGGTCTGCCCAGACATGGTGCTTGTGAGGAGATTGAGACCACAGTGGGGAGAGGGTTTGACTACAAGAAGGAGCATTTAAAACAGTAAGCAGGATTGCAATGACCAGTAATGAAGTGCAAGACACTGGTAAGAAACTTCACCTGATTTCTACATCCTTCTAGAATGGGAGGGGGTGTCGTTCTTCCCATTGTACAGAGGAGAAAGCAAAGGTGCAGAGAGGGCTAAGTGTCAGGGCTGAGATGGAATTCCAGGCCTGAGTTCAAGCCCCCCTGGTTTTCTTGGCTCCAGGAGATTTGCCACCAGTGTCTGTGCAGGAACAGGATGACTGAGGCTCCCTCTGTGTTGACTTTTCCCAGCTGGCCTCTCCTGAAACCTTAATATTTCTGAGTGAGCATTTACAGGAGTAGATGCAGGGGAGGAAGGGGCACAGTGGGGTTAGTGGGAGGGCTGGAGCCAGCTGCCCAGCCCAGCCCTGCCTGGACCTTGGAGCCATGTGGCTGGGGCATGTCCCAGTTGGCCCTTCTGTGAATAGGAAGGCTTGGGGTGGCATGGGGAGTACGGATTCCTCATGCCCGTGTTTGCAGTAAGGATGAAATGAGGCAATTCAAACATTTGTACTTTAGATAAAATGCAGGAAAGACTCAACAACAACAACAAAAAGCTGAGATCTACCCTTAAGACATATCTTATTTTTAGCCAGAGCTCTCCCTGCAGGTACTCATTAATTTACTCCAGTTTTCATTATTCCCACAAATATTCTAGTAGCGGCTAGTCTGTATGGATCTCTGAATTCTAAAGGCAAGGACAAAAGAATGTTTGTTCTGAAAATGCAGTCTTCTTTTGGGTGAGCTGTAGATTGAAAATCTAAATCACTGATAACTGAGAAGGCCAAAGATGGTTCATCCCTTCAGTCAGACTAAGACTAAGCATGCACAAGCACTTCCGGGTTCCTGGGAGCACACGCAAATCAGAGATGCAGAAGAATGTGGGCAGTTTCTTCCTGTAGATGGATCTAAAGGAGCTCTTTTCATTTCTCCAAATGGCTAGTCATTACCCTACACCCTCTATGGCTGTTGCCAGTCAGCACATATTACAAGCATCTGCATTTGTAAGTTTTTTTCCTTCTTTTTTTAAAAATTAATTTAAAAGAAGCTTTAGATCACATAAATGTTACATTGAAATATAGGGCATTCCCATATATCTCCCCCTCTCTGCCTCCACACTTTTCCCCACCAACAACATCTTTCATTAGTGTGGTACATCTGTCACAATTCATGAACACATATTGAAGTATTGCTACTAACCATGGTCTATAGTTTACATTATGGTTTACACTTGGATTTGCACAATTTTATAGGTTTATACAGGCCAAAATGTATAATGGCCTGTATCAGTAATTGCAATGCCATGCAGGAAAATTCCAATGTCTCAAAAGTGCCCCATGTTATGCCTATTCTTCCCTGTCCCTCCTCTTAGAACCTCTGGTGACCACTGCCTTTATATCAATGTACAAGTTCTTTCATTACTAGAATAATAATAATTATACTTTAGTCCATAGTTGCATTCCTCATTCTTGAGGATTTTGGGATGGTGATGTCCACTCTGCTTCTGACTGAGAGGGGACTTAGATCCCATGGGGCTGATGTTTGGAGCTGTCTTGCTTGCAGTTGTAGATACTCTCTGTTTTTTGGAGTGAGTGTTGTCCATCATCATCTTTTTTGTTACTTGTCCTGGGTGAGTCTGATGAACCAGAGAGGAGGTGTTGGCTGCAACTCTGCTGAGATTCAGGGCTCAACAAGCAGATGAACAGCTGTAAGATTTATGTCTCTGGGACACATTTTTAATGGGTATACTGCTAATTATAGGTTCAGGTAAAAGGTACGTATGAACCATGTGTAAGAAAATTATAAATGAGTCCAATGCCAATACATTATGGGGATAGGTTATCATATATTCCAAGGTGAGGCCCACTGACAGGGTGCCAAATTCCTGGGGTTGTCTGCCCTGACTATAGTTTCCAGATGTCTGTAGAGCCCTCAGTAGCCCTCCTGCTTAAGGCACTGTTTACTCTGGCAGCCAGTGAGATACTCCTAAGATGTGTATAAGCGTAACCTCTGGAATGACCTCCTGACTCACTTTGAAATCCCTTAGCCATAAAAACTAATTTCTATTTAATATTTCCCCCTTTTGGTCAAGGTCTTTTTCCAAATGCATTGCTAGTTGGTGTTTGGTAATAATCCCTCAGTGTTAGGGGCACTTATTCCCAGGAGTCATGTCCCACACTGGGGGGAAGGAAGTGAGTTTATATGCTGAGTTTGGCTTAGAGAGAGGCCACATTTGAGCAACAAGGAGGCTTTCAAGAGGTAAGTCTTAGGCAATATATAATACTAGGCTAAGTTTCAGTTTCACAAGAATAAGGTTCATAAGTACAAGCCTCAATGTCAAGGGCCTGGTGTATTGGTTTGTCCTCCTTCACTAGGCACTGCCCATGTACTCTAGGGATTCTTGCCACTCTACTAGAGAATGCAGCAGTACTCCCCAGGATGGGAATTCAATATTCTTTTGGTTATTGTGTGGGTCTCCACCCCACAATAACCAACACCCCATGGCCACTTGAACACATTCATATTTCATAGAGGCATGCCCCAGGTGGAACCCTCCCCATACATCCTCCCACCACTGACACCACACACCAGGGATCCTCCCCTGCCACAGTTGTGACTCTTCTGCAATCCAAAGCCTCCTCAAAAACAATGCCAAAAATATAAATAAAAATAATAAAATATACAAAATAAAAAAATAAGAATAAAAAAATAAAAAATTGTACCTTTCATCCCTGTAAGATCTGTTATGTACAGTGACAATTTCTTCTGTATGTTCCCCCAGTGTCTTATTTTTTTTCACTTTATCTTCAAAGAAGAGTTAGGTTACAGAAAGTCACATAGAAAATATAGGGGGGTCCATATACCCCACCACCTCCCTCTCTCACACTTCCCCCCTATTAATAACATCTTATGTGAGTATGGTACATTTGTTACAGTTGATGTTGAAGTATTGCCACTAGCCATGGTCAATGGTTTACATTATGATTCACATTCTGTACTGTACATTTTCATAGGTTCTAACAAAATGTATAATGGCCTGTATCTGTCTTTGCAAGATCATGCAGAACAATTCTAGTGCCCTAAAAATGCCCCATGCTCCATCTATTCTTCCCTTCCCCTCACCTTGGAATCCATGGTAACCACTAAGTTGCAACTTTTGAAGAATAAGGTTCACAGTTACTTGTATTAGTAGAGGGCTTGACATATTGGTCTGTCTTCTTTTATTAGGCACTGCCTATGTTCTCGAGAGTCTTCCTTGCCTCCTAACACTGATCAAATACCTAAGGACCTGGTAAGGAAGGCATCCCTTGACTAAGTCAAGTCCTAAAATCACCAGTAGCACAATGTCCCTAAAAGGAGACACTGTAACCTGTTACCATTTAGTGACAGCTTCTTGGCTGCCTGATGCTGGACTGGTCCCCCCATGAGCCCCAGCCCTTTGATCCTCCCACCAGTCCTGGGAGGGGTTCGAAGGTGGTCCCTATTGACTGAGTGAGGCTCAGAGAGGAACATAGCTGGCCCAGGTGGGCAAATGGGGGAGCCACCCCACACAATGGCTGGTTAATTCTTTCTCTTTCTTAGTGTTCAGTGTCTGCTTCTGTAAAAATTGGATAAAAACACCAACCTGGTAAGATTAGAGATTATGTATGTAAAACACAGAGCCTGGCATATAGTAGGTGCATAATAAATAACAAGTACTATTAAGATGTTAATATCATCTGTTATCATAACATCTGGCTGCTACTAGTTCTTAAACTCCATATTTGTCCTTTAGGCAGTAAGAAGGCCAAACAAAAGCATAGAAAAACCACCAAGAGAATTCTCAAATCCTACTCCTTGCTGCTGCAATGAAAAAGGCAAATGAAAAAGCAGCAGAAACTACCTAATGATGATTCTCTTCCTCTTGTGAAAAAAAAAAATCCCCTTAGGAAACAAATTTGGCGAATTGGTTTTCAAAACACAAACCAGGTCACAGGCATTTTCCTTCAGATTAGCAGTTTTGGAAAGCTGGCAGCATTTTGAAATGGAGGGAACTGATTTCATCAGTGACGTTTTGGTGTTGAGGTTGAAGGGTTCTGAGATGGAACAGTGAAGATTTGTTGGGATTCTGGCTTCTGTTGAGGCCCAAACATGGGGAAAGATGGGGAGGTGCCCCCAGCAGTGAAGCTGGAGACTCAGCTGTGCTTTGTCACGGTTCCCCTCCTCGAAAGCCACTTCTGAGCCCGATGTGTGACTGTGGGAGGGTGTTACACACCTCACATTTCAGTTCCCAAAGAGCTGTCACCAGCACATGCTTCTGAAGTCCCCACACCCCTGAAAGCTTTTCTTATAGACCAGCTCCATGGAGAACCACATTTGTCAAAGAAAAAAATACTTTTCCTGTGTGACTTTGAAGAACATCTAGGTCAAGAGTGTCAGCTCTGGCAGTGTATTTAGAATCATCCGGAATTGCTCAGGCTTGTATCAGACCAATTAAATCTGAACTTCTTGGCAGATGGTTGGGGGGAGGGGGTAGGAGGTAGAACACCTGGGTCTGGGTTTTTTTTTTCCTTTTTCCAGTGGTGATTCTAGTGAGCATCCAAGGTTGAAAACCACCCTTCCCCATTCCCACTCCCCATTTATACTTAAGGAGAGGAAAAGTGGTCTGTCCAAGTTTCCATGGCTTTGACATAACTTGGCTGGCATTTATTGAATGTTTACCATAGGCCAGGCACTGTACTCAGCCCTCACATGTGTTTATTCCCTCAGTCTTTATAACCTCCCTAGGAGGTCAGTGTTATCAGGAAGCTGAGACCTGCAAGGTAGAGAGACTTGTCAGAGGCCACACAGCCAGGAAGCAGAGCTGGGATTTGAACCTACAAGCTGTGCTCTCCTAACCACTGGGATACTGATGCCCAGTATTAACACCAATACCATCACAACCCAGGGCATTGTACACATTCTCTTCATTCCTCACTGAACTGCAGGACGGTAGCCATGACTAGTTCCATTTCACAGTTGAGGAAACTGAGCATTCAAAGGAAATCCAGACTTTTCTAAGATTGCACGGTTTTGGGATGAGAACAGCCATCATTTACTGGAAAAGTCAGTGTGATTATCCACATTCTAAAGATAAGGCAACTGAGGCTCAGCACAGGGAACCGGGTCACTCAAGGTCACAGACCTTGATATGTCACCTTGATTTTCCTTGTACCTATGCTGTGAGAGGTCCTTTACATATGAATCCATTCAACTCTTCTAAAAGGAGTCCATGTGCACCCCATTTACAGATGAGAGGCCTGAGGCTCAGTGGGGTGAGGGTGCCCCAGGGTGTGCTAGTTTCCTCCAACCCCCTAAGCTGTCTTGTGCCCCATCTTCACAAGCCCTGAACCTGACCTCCACCCTCCCATGTCCCCGTGAGGTTCCTGACTTCAAGGAATCACAGGAGTCGCCCTGCTAATCCCCAGGCCTGGTTGCCTGTAGCAGCAATAGAGGAAAGATGCCGAGCTCCTGACCATCTGAGTCTAGAATAGAAACTCTTGCTCACGCGGGATCCTAGCACCTTCTAGAAATACCTTCATCTCAGCATTCCTTTGTCTTCAGGGCCATGAAGTGAGCTTGCTCTTTGTCTCCTGGGATCGTGACAGGCCCGTCCCTGTTCTACCGAAGCTCTTCTCCAGAGCTTGTTCCTGGGGCTGGCTGCCCAGTGAAGGAGCAACATCATCACGATGGGAGAAAAGCTTCCTCAGTGCTCTTATACTGAGACGAGCCTTTTAGGGATGATTCAATGTTTCATGAGATGTTTGCCATACCTTTATGATCTGGGGTGTAAAGGGAGTCCCAATCCATCCATGGAAATTTTTAAAAAATGCTTATTGCTATAAAACAGAACAATACATGATTTAAAAGGAGAGGGCTGGAGCATTTCTCCACACATTGAGGAGCCCAGAGGGGTGTTGCAGAGAGAAGGGGTGGTGGAGTGAGCATGTTTGGGGTTCAAATCTCGGCTCCCTCCCTGTTTCTCTCTGAGACTGTCTTCATCTGTTAAAGGGGTACAGCATGGCCTGTCCCTCACAGCATTGGTTATTAGGAGCAAACGCCATCTGTAATGGAAGCACAGTGCTGGGCCCAATATGGAATGAAGCAAGTAAAGTTTGAGAGGGGTTCACAAATAAACAATGAATTTAAGGTCTGAATGTGAGGCCTTCTGCACCTTTGGGAAATGAATGAGAAGGAGAACTGCGGGTTCCTGCTCAAGGTTTCTGTTCACTGAGCTTTATTTCAGCACCTACTGCAAACCAGGCTATTTGAGGGAAAGAGTGTCGAGTGCCAGGGCAGCAAGAAGCCTGGCCTGGAATCAGGTCTACATTCGGGTCCTAATTCCATCAATACCTCACCATGGGACCGTGGTCAAGGCCTGTGTCACCTCCTGGCCTCAGGACCCCCATCTCTAAGTGGGGGCTGGGCGGGTGGTGTCTGAAGGTCCTTCACATGCTAATGTTCCAGGACGTAGGAGGTGGAAGGGGATCCTGAGCCTCTGGCAGAAAACCCCAAAGGAGCATCTTCTTTGCTGCCTCAACTGAGGAACCCTCTGAGTCTCCCACATGGGGACTCTCTTCCCTGGGTGAGGGACACTGAGAAGGCCCAGCTCTGCTCACAGCCTCCAGTGACTGAGTGGCTGAGTCTGTCCCAGATCCCACAAGGGACTTCCTGACAGACCCACAGCAAAAGTCAAGCCTCTTGGCACCAACTCCAAACAAACTTAAATAGGGAATCTTTGTCTCTGAGGAATTTCTCCTCAGTGTGATGTTTCTGAAGACTAAATCAAGAAACACACTTCCTCCTCCAACCTGGCCTGGACTTGCTCCTCACTGCAAGGGAAGAGAACAGAAGCTTCAAGGGAGAAGAGCTTTGTCCTGCTGTGTTCATTCCTGATGCCACAGCATCAAGAGCAGAGCCTGGCACCTGGGAGGCTCCCTGAAAATATTTGAGGAATAAACAGAAGACCCCCCCCACACACACTGCAGGGGGCCCTCTCTGAGGTGAGGTTTTCCCTTGGGACTGGGCAACCACTCAACCTTCAAAGGGTGGGATCAGATTGGAAAAGCCAGGGTCTTTGGAGCCAGGCAGCCCGGGGTTCCAGACCTTTCTCCACCTTTTATCAGCCAAGGGGTCTTGAGCAAACAGCATGAGCTCTCAGAAACTCAACTTCCCTGTCTGTAAAAGGGGGAGAAACGAGGCCATGAATATAAGCATCCCCTGCCACATCTGATGCTTAGTCGTTGCTCAAAGAACAGACGGCTTTATTATTGATTTGCTGTCACAAACTCGGGGATGAGGGAGTCCATGACATATTCACCAGTATTGGACACCCAGGTCCTGGTACCAGACTTATATTCCATTTTTGAGGTCCTTTTCTGGAACTTCACTCAGTAGTAGGTGCTTCCTGCCATCAGATGGGGTGAAGTTTCTGATGTGGATGGAAAACTTCATGTTGTTTCTCCTTGTAGGGTCTGTAACATTTGTTACTCAGAGGGAAATGCCCTCCTTTGTAATCGTAGATTAATTCCTGGCCTGGCCCAGGCCCCCTGAACCACTTGATGGTCCCACAGGGCACAGAGAAGACAGGATGCAGCACAGAGTGACCATCTCTCTGGCTTTGACCAACTCTGACTTGTCAGGCTGCATCACCTGCAGGTCCTCCTCCTGCCCTGCCACTCCTGGAGGGAAACACAAAGCAGTTATTCATCCTGCCTGGTCCCATATGTTTTCTCAACTGTTTATCAACAACTTTCATTTATTGAGTGCAGACCATGAGCTGGGACTTGTGCTCAGCACCCTATATGTATTATCTCATTCACTCTTCACAACACAGAAACTGAGGCACAGAGAGGTTAAGGGTCATGGCAGAGCACAGGTCAGAACCCTGCCTGAGTCGGGGGGTCGGGTGGGGGCTGAGCCCTCTCTAGAAGAGCATTGACTGAGCTGGGCCCTGGAATTCACTTCTGAATTTCCCAGGAAGCAGGGGCCCTGCTGAAGAACATCTGCCAACCTTGCCTGTTCCCCCTTTACATGTGATGGGCCACAGGGGTGCTGAGGGGACATGATGCAGAGCAGAGTGACCACCTTTGCAGCTGTGACCTACACTGATCTCTAAGACTGAGTCACCTGCAGTTCCCTCCCTGCCCCTCCTGGAGGGAAGCCCACAGTGGGTGCCCACAGCCCCTTCTCTGCACTAGGCAGGGTTGAGGAGCCTGGAGGCACTGCCCAGTGCAGACTCCTTCATCCTTGTCCTTTAACTTGAGAGCTGGTGGAGCATGAAGCAGGGGCCAGGAGCAACCAAGGTCTGTCTCTCTCCAGACTCTGCCCAGACAAGGGCGCTCCTTCCCTAAGCAGGCTGAGGTCTGGTCTGGGGCTCAGTCCCTGGCTGTTTAGCTGAAAGCTCGCTTCTCTAAGCTCCCAATGCGTCTGTAAGCTAGTTGATGGTCTTTTCACAAATTGCTTTTCTGTTACTTTAGACCACCAGCTTCTGTTTCCTGCAGCCAACAACCTCTCATCTACTCTTGTCAGTAATGTATTAAAGCACCAGTTTCTGAAGCAGAAGTCAGTTTTGTACATATTCATTACATTTGCAATTCAATTTTAGGAGTTTGTGCGCAGGAGACTATGGAACAAGTGCGCAGAATTTTAAGAATGAGAATAATCATAACAGTGTAATTGAAATCAGGTATTAATTATTAGAAAATTTCACAAGTATTTCTGGCTCTACACTCTCTAGCCATATGGAGTGTGGTACTTTCTGAATCTGCATTGAGTGGTTACAGGCGACTACTTGAGAACAATGAGTTGGGAGCAGAAGAGACAGGTGTATATTCTGGGCTATGCCTTTGACTGCAGGTGCAGGAATCTCTACAGATCAACTTCCTTCGTCCACAGAGATCTGCAATGTTCATATTGGGGTCCTCTCCATCCGCTTAAATTCTTGAGTGACAGTGATGTCCAGAATTCCCAGCACACAGTGAACATGCAGTTTAAATAAATACAATGTTGTTGTTTTAATTGCCTGAATTTCCCACCTATATTTGCACATTGTAGTGGTTTTCTATTGCTGCTGTCACAAATTACCAACAATTTAATGGATTAAAAGAATCAAAATTTATTGTTACAGTTGTGGATGTCAGCAGTCTGAAACAGGTCTTAAGGGGATAGACCAAGGGGTCGACAGAACCGTGTTCCTTCTGGAAGCTCTCGGGGAGAATGCGTCCCTTGCCTATTCCACTTTTTAGAGGCTGCCTCACTCCTTGGATCTTGACCCCCTTTGAACAGCGACATCGCTCTGACCTCTTGTTTCTGTTGTCCCATCTCCTTCTTTAACTCTGGTCACCTCGTCTCTGGTCCTCTCATCAATCCCTTATGAATATAGAGGATCCACCCTGACGATCCAGGACAACCTCCCCATATCAAGGTCCTTAATTTAATCTTCTCTGCAAAGGCCCTTTCACCATATAAGGTCGAATATTTACAGGTTTCAAAGATTAGGATGAGGACTTCTTTGGGAGCCATTATTCTACCCACCATATCTCTCTCCCGATCGATAGAAAAACTGATTCTTTTAATCCACCATCTAGAAGTGTGGTGTCACCATAACCAAAATTTAAGCTTGTGCATTGTCTTACAGGCCAAGTGGCAAGGAAACTTACTGGGATCTGGAAAGAGGGCAATTCCTGGCTAGACAGTTGGTAAAAATGCCACCTTTAATAACATGTAAAGCAAAAATGTTTCTACTTTTAGTGCTAGGGGCTAATGTTGGAAAAACCAATTTTAGTAGTGTTTTTGGTTACTGTAGCCCACGTTAGAAAAGTTACTACACAAAATGCTAATAATGAGAAAAGTATTGGCTGGTTTGCCAGCAGGAATAAAATGGAACTGAGAAACCTAGAATTTCAGGTGAGAAAGGCAATTGTTACTCATCCCCCAGCCATTATAAGATAAAACAGAGATGTCCATTGACCAACAAAAACCTTGGTGTCCTGTCTAACTTTCACAGGACTTGTCCCAAAAGAAGAAACAGGGAAAGACCCAGCTGGGACTGCCCCGATGTGCCCACCACAGGGCTGGTTGCAATTCAGAAGAAAGAGGCACTAAATGCCAAAATGATAAGCCCAAAGGTTTTTATTAGGGCAACTTACAGAGAGTGGAAGCTACCTCTTGACAGCAAAAATGCAAGAGGTTCACTGGAAAATGCTCATGCCGATAGCAACCCCTCTATGGGTTGAGGAACAAAACTGGCCAAGTGCCAGGGCCTTGTGTGCCAGGGAAAACATTGCGGCACGTACTCTTTTCCCACTACAAGATGTGCTCGAGGTGGGAGGCATTCAAGTTTAGAGCATCAAAGCTCCAGGAGCTTCTAGGTGTTACAGGAGGTAGGCAGGGTCACGGTCCACCCTGGGTCAGGTAGGAACCAATTAGACCAATGAAAACTCAGCTCCCAGCAAAGATCCAATCAATGACCAGGCCCTTCTACCCCTTGTTAGACCCTGGAGTGGATAAAGTATGCCAGAGCAAAGGCTCAGGTAAGACTGTAGCCTTCAGTAGAGCTGTCTGATGGGACAAAATGACTCCAGGAAAAAGTAAAAACAATCCAAGTCTCCAACAGCAGTAGACTTGAGGTACCTGCTCCTGAATAGGGAGAGAGAGACTTACGGGAGCAAGCAAGCAAAGAAATAGCAGACTTCAGACATGTGCTTGTGACAGTGTTTAATCAGTGAGCTATGAGTTGAAGGGACATGGGTCACTTTTGTGCCAATTATTTAATTTTCCTGTTCTATTTCTCTGCCTCAGTGACTAGAGAGTTTTTTGGACATGTAGAGAAAAAAACAAAAAAACAAAAAAAAACCCCACAACAACTCATACTTGAAGTTTCCCAAGAAACAGGCATGGGTTCTGGTTGCAGGGATATAAATCAGAGGAGCATGCTTTTTTGGAACTACAAATAAATCCCGTGTTTTCTTTTCCATTTCTCAGCTAACCACAGGGAGAGAATTTGTGATTTCCCCTTCCAGAGGGTGTGCAGGTAAAATGCAACCACTTAGCACTATTTGTAACCAAATAAGCCTCCTAAGGGGCACACATCCTCTTACAGGGCAGGTCCTTTGGTGTGGGGACAACAGTGAAGGATTTGGGCTTTTAAGTCTGGAGAAGAAAGTTGGGGGAGAGGGAGCTGAACTGTATCTTTCATCACCTTCATTCCTTCCCATCCCTACCCTGCATGGAAGAGAGAATTCCAAGATAGTAATGCAGGGAAATTCTTCTTTGAGAAAAAACTCGTTTTACTAAGAGAGACGTTTGGGTTATCTTAAGAACTGGGGAGAGAGTAAGAGGTAAAGTTAGAGAAGTAGAAAAGGAAGAAAGGGAAAACTGAACATCTGTTCAATGTGCATTTTGTATAGACTGAAAATGATTTATGGAGAACAGTAAAGAAAGTCTTTTTAAAAAATCCCATGTGTGTTGTATGTATACACTTACAGCCACTTATACCTATACATACAGACACAAAAATATAAGTGATATTTATATTAATGTTTATACTAAATAGTTATACAACTGGAGACTTGATTCTAGTATCCAACACTGTTCTGAGGATTAAATGAAGTTAAAACACATGTAAAAATGTTAGCACATGGAGAGCATCTAACACACTGTGAATAAAAATTTGAGAGGACACACACCAGAATTTTAACTCCGGCTATCTCTGGCTAGAGTGATAGGTGATGATTTTCATCTTTTTGCTTCTCTCCATTTTCTAATTTTTATGCAATGAGCTTCCACTGAGAAGCCAAGTATTCATGGTTAAATGAGCTCTGGGGCTGGCTGGCCTGGATTTGAATCCCAGCTGTCCACTCACTTAGGTAGGTGACATCAGGCAAGTGACACTGCCTGCCTCAGTTTCCCCTTCTGTAAATTGGAGATAATGATAGTAGTGCTCACACAGGGGTATTGTGAGGATTAGACAAGTTAATAGGCAGCAAGGGCTATGAACTCTGTCTGCCTTATTGGGGGTCAATAGTGAAGTCTCATTGTTGGTATCTTGTATAGTGTGAGTGTGTAATGTGAATATATTAAAAGTCAGACCCCTGGAGCAGCAGGGCAGGGCCAGAGTCGGGAGCTGGCAGGGGCGTGCCCAGCCCTTGGAAGGTGGAGTCAACTCCATGGCCAGGAGAAAAGACACAGCCTGCAGGGGGCGCTGTGAGCAGGGTCTCACAGAGGCTGCCTGAAGGATGGCCCCAAAGCCTGCCTGCTTGGTTAAGGAGAGTGAAAACTCCATGTGAAATTCTGGGAGACCAGGGAGGTTGTGGGAACCTATGAAGCAGAAAAATGCAGAGCTTCTTGAAGTACAAGAGGCTGTGGAGGATGGGTGGTGAGACTCTAGATCACAGACAGAGGGAGAAGCAGAGAGAACAGAGGCAAAGCAGAACAAGCCACAGCATGGGAGGGACGTGGCTGGACTTCCCCAGAATAGCACTGCATTACATCCAGCTCGAGCAGGTGCCATTTCAGGTGTCAAATTCTTGGGGTGCTCAGCAGAGCATCTGGCTTTAGCCAGACAGCCCAGGGGTTGTCTCTGAGCCTTGGGCAAGTTGCTTCACCTCTCTGAACCTCAAAAGTTGCAAGCCTTTAAATAATGATTTCTCTGAATACAGTTCTGTTAACTAAAATGATTGTAAAAGTATAATTATTATTGTGGTGGCGGTTGTGGTTTGAAGCATCGTCTGAAAGGCCTCCTCTGGTAACCGGCTGCAGGTGACGGATCCAGAGAGAAAATGCTCAGATCCCTGAATTTATGCTCTCACATATCCCAACCTCAGTCTTCCCTTGTAGCCCTGTAGACATCAGTGTTACTTGGAGTCCTGGAAGTCTGGGAGCAGGGGGAGGCTGAGGGGCAGGAAGGAGGGGGGCTGTACCCCTTGACAAGGCTCACCTGTGAGGACTAGCAGCAGCAGCAACAGGGAAGGCTGAGGAGGGTGAGGCCGGGAGGCACAAGTGGGCATCATGGAGGCCTGTGGAGCTTGCTCTGTCCCAGTGCCTGTGCTGGGGAGGCCTGGGACCCTGCGCCCAGAGAGGAGAGAAGCCCCACCTCGCATGACAGAGGAGGGAGTGGCTATGACGGGAAGGAAGGGCCGTGAGATAGCAATCTGCTTCCACATTTGGATAGTTCCTGCTTTATATTGTGAAATAGAAACCAAACAGATGATGTGCTAAAGGTGAGGAGTTCCTCCTGCTAAGTTTTCAGAGAGGCTTAGACAGGCCCAGCTGAAAGGATGTTCCTTCCCTGACTTTTTATTAAACTTTATTTTCAGAGGAGTTTTAGGATTTACAGGAAAATTATACCAAATGTATAGGGAATTATCATATAACCCCCACTCTGCACCCACACACATAGTTATCCCTATTATTAACGTTTTCAATTATTGTGGTACATTTGTTATAGTTGAACCAATAATGAAGCTTTGCTATCAACAAAGTCTAGTGTTTACATCATGGTTTACAATTTATACTGTACAGTTCTATAGACCTTGACAAATATGCAATATCATTGTCATTGCAGTTATTATACAGAAGAATCTCACTGCCCCAAATATGCCCTATGCCACCCATTCATTTCTCCCCCTCCCTTCTGAACCCATGACAACCACTATCATTATATTAACATTACAAGTTCTTCCACCAACAGAAAAGCATATCCTCAGTAACAACCAATCTACTTTGGTCCGCAGCCACATGCTCCTACCCAGCCCTGTCCCCCTGCCCCCCATGATTGTTCATTCTCCAATCTTGAGGGACCCAGGACAATGTCTGCTCCAACAGCCCCAGGCTGAGAGGGGACCCAGATATCACAAGGCAGATGGAAGGAATTATCCTGTCCTCAGTTTTTTGGGGGGATGGGGCCTGTCCATTACCATTGTTTTGTTGGTTGTCCAGGGTAAGGCCAAAGAACTGGACAGTAGGAGTTGTCCGCTACTCTTCTGGGATTCAGGGCTCAACCAGCATTTGAACAGTCCAAAGACTGTAAAATATACTTAACAGGTACATTTAAAATTACAGATTCAAATAAAAGGATTAGAAGAATTATGATTAGGGGGCTTATAAATGAGTATAACTATGTAATATTGGGGAAATAGATTATCATAACATTCCCAAATAGGACTTGCCAAAGATGTGTTGATTTCATGAGGCCAGTGCCTTGCCTCTGGTGTCCGAATGTCCTTAGAGCCCTCAGGAACACTCTTGTTTGAGGCTTTGTTTACTGTGGCAGTTAGTGAAATCTGCCTGAGACCTGCATAAACGTAACCTCTGGAATGAACCCCCAACTCACAAAACTCAACTGTCCTGTGTAAAACCAGAAATGCACCAAATCCCTCCAGAATAGGGTGCAAGTCCTTGGGTAATATTTATTCTTAAACTTGACATCCTTAAATACTACAACATGAAACTAATACAACTTATGTCATATAAGGGGAAATGATGGGGAAGAAAACAAAGATATTTGTTTATGTACATATACAAACATGCACATAACAAAACAAGGAAGAAATATTCATGACTGTTACAGTCCTTGCTTTTGTAACTAGTCATGTGGCTAAAGTTTGTATTTATCACTACCTTCTTCCACTACCCACTCTATGTTCCCTTTACCCTCAGCTGGCCATGGTTCTTTGCCTGTTGGGGTGACCCAAACTTTCATTCCTGAAGATTCTGGGCCATTGTTAGCCTTCTCTGGATTGGGTTGTTGGAATTTTCCATTGACTTAATTTTTTTAACAATAATTTTTTTTTATTATTTTAAAAGAAGCTTTAGATTACATAAATGCTACATAAAAAAATATAAGTTGGAAGTGGATGTGGCTCAACCAGTTGGGTACCCGCCTACCACATGGGAGGCCCTGGGTTCGGGTCCTGGTGTCTCTGAAAAAAGAAGACGAGCAGAGGCTGCCCCTGCTGTAACAAGCTAGACACCACCCCCACTGCAAGCAGATGTCACAATCCAGCAGATGCTGTAGCCCACAGGGAGCGGATGTGGCTCAGGCCATTGGGTACTTGCCTCACATGTGGGAGGTTCTGGGTTCAGTTCCTGGTGCCTCCTGGGAAAGGCAAACAATGAGAATACAGATGAGAAAACCATCAGGGTGTGTGTGTGGGGAAATAAATAAAGAAAAATAAAGTAAATAAGTATTTTAAAAATATATAAGGGATTCCCATATGTCCCCACTCCCTCTCCCTCCCTCGCTTTACCACGTTAACAACATCCTTCATTAGTGCGGTACATTTGTTACAATTGATGAACCCATATTGAAGCATTGCTAATAACCATGGACTACAGTTTACATTATAGTTCACAATCTGTCCTACACAATTTTGTAAGTTATGACAAAATATACAATGGCCTGTATCCTTCAGTACAGTGTCATGCAGAGCAAATCCAATGTCCCAAAAAATGCCCCCCATTACACCTATTTTCCCCTCTTCCTTCAGAACCTCTGCCACTGCCTTTACATCAATGATAAGAGTTCTTCCATTGCTAGAATAATGATGTCTATAGTAGAATAATAATAACTCTACTTTATTCCATTGTTCATTCTTCAATCTTGAGGATTTGAGGATGGTGATGTCCACTCTGCTTCTAATTGAGAGGGGGCTTAGATCCTGTAACCGTTGGGGAATTTGATGTAATTATGAATTCCAAAAATATAATTGGATCATGCTTGTAATCTGATCTGTTAATCTGGGCATGATTGAATTATGATTGGGGCATTGACTGGGCCATGTCAGTCAGTAGGGCGTTGAGCCCCACCCCCTGGTGGGTGGGGAATTGAATGTAAAAGGCAAGGCAAAGAACAGAGGAGAAGCAGTCTTTGAGAAGCAGCTTTGATG